>JAJOOO010027178.1:0-11582 GCA_029582685.1 Solanum piurae
TGACGAATAAAATTGGAAGACGTAAGAAAACAAAAATAAATTTGAGCAAATTTTGAATGGAAAGCATACCTGGAGTCACAGGGATGAAGAGAAGACGAAGAGAAAATTGTTGTTTGCCGTCGTCCGTTGAGTTCTACAAGTTATTGGCGTCTGTTTATTTGTTCTCTTGAAAGAAGAAAGAGAAACCGATACTTCTAGAGAGAAATCGATACTTCCAGAGTCCACTTTAATCTCATGACGTAATTACCTTTTTGCCCTTATATAAAGTCAAATTTGCTGAAGTGCCATTGGTCAGGAGTAACAGGTTTTTTCTAATTTTTTGTGGATATGAGGCATCCACGTGGTATATGCTTGAACAATTTACCCTTTATATGAACATATATTTACAATTTTGCCACTGGTCGTCCTCCACTTCACATTTCTATATAATAGAAATTTGATTTTTGTGATAACGACGATTCACAGTTTGAATAAAATTTGAAATTTGAATCAATCTGATTAAATAAATTTATTTTTATTTGATTTGATTGATTTTAAATATTGATGATATTTATTTTAATTTTGTTTGAGAAAATTGAACTGATAAATTATATATATAAATAATATATTACTTTTATGTATAATTTTTCATGCAAAGTGCAATATTCTAATAAAAACGAGTTAGGTGTGATGTGTCTCTTTTATGAGTAAATTTTATGAATAGCAAATATAAAAAGTTATATTAGTGTTTCATAGCTATAATTTTGTTATTTATACTCTATAGTCAAATTATGTTTGTTATGGAGCATTAGATTTGTATAAACGCGATGATTTGTATAAATCGGGCGTTAATTCGTCGGTGTCTATGAAAATTATGTTTGTATATGTATATGACATATGTTTTAGGCTAGAGTGGCTAGCGACATTGAGAGAGGCATGAGAGAAGTGAGCGAGAGAGGATATAGAGTGGAGAGGTGAATTGTATATGTATATGTATCAATGATTGTGTTTGTATATCTGCATAAAATTTGAATTCGTAGACAATTAAATCTAGTTAAAATATGTGTATTTGAATATCAAATTCCTCTCGCTTTATATTTGTATTTTGTATAATTTATGTTTGTATAAAGCGACAGAAAGAAAGCCAAAAGAGAATTGGGTAGGGAAGATTTGTATTTGTATAATTATAAGTGTATAGGACTGAGAGATATGTATTGTATTTGTATATACAGTCTCTCGCTTTACACAAACACAACACAAATTATACATTTGTGTTTGTATAAAGTAAAAGAGGCGAGGGAGAGATGGTTGAAACAGAGGAGAGTGGCGAGCGAGATTCCAGAGAGAGGGGAGAGAGGCAAATGACAAGAAATTTGTTGTGAATTGGATTAAATAAAATTGTAGTTAGAACATTTATTTTGAATTAATAGTTTGCTATAGTACACAAATTTTTTTTCTTTATTTGTGCAACAATATCGATAGTTTATGCATTATTTAGTAAATTTATGTTGTTTAGTATATTAGATTAGCTAACAATATAGGTAGGAAATTAAATATAATTGAAATCGTGGTATAAGAATTATAACATCCAAAATAGCATAAAGACAATTCATTTTCTTTTGAATTAACTGTTTTGTTTTTATGAATGAATCATTTTTTTTATTAATTAATAATAACTGAATAATCGAACCAAATTCAACAAAAATTAATAATAATCAAATCGATAAGTATATATTATATTTGATTTTAATAATTTTAAAATCAATTAAATTAGTTATATTTTACTTGTTGCCCAAACAAATGTGTTTTAGGGAGCAAGTTTAAGAACTTAGGGGCCGTTTGGTTACTGTATAAATCACATTTTATTCATGTATAAAAAGTTGCATTAGTTTTACTTTGTTTGGTAGAAGTTTTATGTAGAAAAGTCAACACAACTTATGTTGGGTTTTAAAAGGTATGAATGGAAAATGAAAAGTTGCGACTTTTATGAAGAATTGTGACTTTTATAAAGAGTTGTGACTTTTAGGAAAAGTTGCGACTTTTATGAAAAGTTATGACTTCTATGAAAAGTTGTGACTTTTATGAAAGGTTGTGACCTTTCCGAAAGATTGTAACTTTTCCAAAGGTTTGTGACCTTTCCGGTAAGGCACAATAAAAACATTTTCACACTACCCTTTGTTTTCTATATATTGAGGGATTTCCTCTTATTTTAGTTGAACTATTTTTTCTGGACTTCTTCTTCTACTACTAAATCTAGTATTCTAAGTGTACTTTACTGTCGTTGAGTGGTTCACTGACACTGTGGTTTTAGGTACCGATACACCGGTGAGTAAGATCGTTCTATCCTGGGAGGATATATTCCATTAACCTCGGGTACTTGAGGGGAATAATTTTCTTAAGGGGACACTGTGCATTCAGTGGGCTCGATTTCCTTCTTTAAGAAAAATATTTCGTATATTATTTCTAATCTGTTTCTAATTCTATTTTTTCTACTAGTTTTAATTTTCTAGTTTTGAAAATGCTCTTTAAACTTTGTTGTTTCTTATCAAGTTCTTCAAAGTTTTTGTTATAAGTATCTTAGAAATACAAGATGAACAACAATCTTATGAATATTATTATACTGTTGGTATTTCTTGTATTCTACTGATTGACAGAAACAGATCATGGAAGTAGAAGATTAATGCATTACTTTTTCAGAATTTGGTGCTTTGTTTAGCAAGGTCGAAGTGAGAATGTACTAGAAGAATTGGTGGTATTTTGGTTAAAGATCACACCAGGTAACCTTCTTATGATTTATCTAAGGAGGAAAATAGTTTCTAAAAGTTAACAGTTTTGATATTTATCATGTATGTCTTTGGAAAAAGATCTGCAAATCATATGGTTTTTTGAATGAATTTTCTTTGACAAAAAATGTTGCCTTTAAAATTCTTTAGTTTGCAGAATGAGAGATGCACATTTTTGTTTGATAAAATAGTATGTCAAAATGTTATAGTTGGAAGGCTAGTTGAAAATAAAAGCATATCTATGTGATAATCTATGAATATGATTAATTTTGTTTGGAGACTAAAAATAAACTTTTGTAGTTTTGTACTCCATGTGAAATTTGATTGTGTCTGATTTTTGTAGACTAAAAACTTTTGTAGTTTTCTACTCTGGATAAATTAGATTATGCTATTGGTTTGAAGAAAATGAAAACTTCACCTAATAAATCAATGTTGTACTTTTGACTTTCTATAAACTTCACTGTTATATTGAAATAAATTGTACAATTTTTTTTTGTCTTTATTGTTAGTATTATAAATACTAAGTGGTATGTCTATTTGTGATAGAGAAAAAATACCAATGACTTAGAGTTTGTGATTTTGTGCCTTTATGTTGTCAAATGGAATTGAAGCACTATAATTCTTTTGTAGAATAATATTTTAAAAAGTGGTTTCATGTTGCCAATGACACTTTGATAGCATGAGGAAAAAAATATGTGGAAAAACTATTTTCAAATACTTGAAAAATATTTTTGAGATCATATTTAAAATGTGGGGGGTTCTTTGCTTATGACAAAGATAAAATTAGACTTAGTGTCTAATTTAAATTTGGAGCACAAGATATGAAATTCGATGATACTTTTGTATTATGTTAAACCCATAAAATTCTTGGAGTATATTTGATATTGTGGTCGTTGAGTTCCTCATTTACTAGTATATGGTATGATTAGTAAAAAACTACCAAATTATATGTATACTTGTTCAAAATGATTGAGTTCTTTTATGAAAAAAGTGTCACTCAAAATGTTGTGATTTTTCATGAAAAGATATGTCTATTAAATATAACTATTTGTATAGACATGAATCATTTGTCATGTTTTGTAAAAGAAGCATTTGGACTATATTGTCTTTATTGAACCTGATGAAACTTTGTTTATGGGTAGTTCTATAATATCAAATTGAAAGTTATGGAAAGGTCCTTTCGAAAAGGACATTTGACAAGGTGATGACTCTAAACAGTGTTTGTATTACACAAAATTGTAAGAAAGAGGAACAAATATTTGTGAGAAAAAGCTACCTCGCGGAGAGCTTTTCAAACTCAATATTTTTATTTGTTCTTACTTGCTTGAGTCAAACTATTTGTGACATGAACACTTGGGGCATGTCAATTACAAAACCTTATAAGGAAAACTGATCAACTTAGAAGTTTTATCTAACTTGAGTGCAATAAATAAAAAATGTCATGTTTGTGTGGAATCTAAGTATGCTAAGCATTCTTATAAATTTGTTGAAAGGAATTCTAATCCCTTAGAGTTGATTTACACTGATATTTGTGATATGAAGTCAACACCATCTCGTGGTGGGAAAATGTATCTCATAACTTTCATTGACAATTGCAGTAGAAACGACTATGTCTGTTTACTGAATGGTAAGGATGAAACAATAGATATGTCTAGACAATATAATATTGAAGTTAAAAATCAATTGAGAAAAAGATAAGAAGTGATAGGGATGGAGAATATAAATCTCCTTTTGCAGAAATATGTTTGGAAAGTGGATTTATCCAGCAAACTACTACCATATTCACCTCAATCTAATGGAATTGTAGAATGAAAAAAAAAATCAAACTTTGGAGGAAATGATGGCTACATTACTTATAAGTTCAGGTTTACCACAAAACTTGTGTGGAGAAGCTATCCTTACAGCAAAAGAGAACAACAAAAAGTTGTCTTTTCAGAAAGAAAGCAATAAAAAGTTTTGTTTGTTCATGACACAATCTATTCCATATGAGAAATGGAAAGGAAGGAAATCCAACTTGAAATATTTCAAAGTGTGGGGGTGTCTAGCCAAAGTCCAAGTTCCTATTCCTAAAAGGATTAAAATAGGACATATGACTATGGACTGTAAAATTAGACTTGAGTAGTCTAGTGAAGGGTCCAAAAGACCTTGGAAATAAAAAAGGAGAATGTACTTAATAAAGAGATTCAGAGGTGTAGTAAATGTCAAAGGATATCTACTTCCTTCGAATATGATTTTGTAACATTTGTTGTGTCTTCTTTAGACTCATTCTTTTGGAAAGATGGTGTCAATAGTGAGATTGATTCAATCTTGAGCAACCTCATTGGAAGTTAATTGATTTTCTTCCAGAAAATAAATCTTTGGGTTCAAAGTGAATCTTCAAAAGGAAATGAAAGTCAATGGAACTATTGACAAATACAAAGCAAGACTTTTTGTCAAAGGTTGTATACAAAAATAAGGCTTTAATTTTTTCGACACATACTCGCCAGTAACTAGAATTACATTCATTTGGATGTTAATTGCATTAGCTGCGGTATATGACCTCCAAATTCATCAAATGAATGTGAAAACAATTTTCATAAATAGAGAATTGGAGGAAGAAATTTACATGGAACAACCGAAGGGTTTTGTGGTTCCTGATAAGGAAAATAAAATGTGCAAACTTGTTAAGTCACTTTATGGACTAAAACAAGCACCCAAACAACGACATAAGAAAACAATGTTGGTAAATGAATTTAAGAATGATGGAAGTGATAAATGTGTTTACATTAAAATCAAAAGGTCATTGTTTGTTTGTATATTGGTGATATGTTGATCATCAATAGAGACACTAATGACGTAAATGCTACTAAACATATGCTAGAAAACAACTTTGATATGAAAGATCGTGGAGTTGCTGATGTGAACTTAGGTATAAGAATCCTTAGAACTCCAAGATGTTTAGCATTGTCACGGTCTCATTACATTGAAAAGGTATTTGACTAGTTCAAATATTTGGATTTTAATATTGTCAAGACTCCAATAATGTGAGCTTTGCACTTCAAAAGAATGAAAGTGAAAGTGACTCACAATTGGATTATGCTAGAGTATTGGAAAGTATGATGTATATTAGAAAGTGTACATGATCAGATATAACATGTTCTATTAGTAAACTGAGTCGGTTCACGAATAATCCCAATCAAACTCATTGGATGACAATGAAAAGAATTTTGGGGTATTTAAAACATACTCAAAACTATGTCTTGCATTATACAAATATCATATAGTATTGAAAGGATATAGTGATGCAAATTGGATCACCGGGATCAAATGAAGTAAAATCCACGAATGGATATGTATTTACTCTTGGTGGAGGAGCAGTCTCTTGAAAATCTTTCAAAAAGACATGTATCGCTAGCTCTACAATGATCTCTGAGCTAGGTGCTCTAGATAAGGCCGGTGAACAAGTTGAAAGACTCCGGAATTTCTTGATAGATATTCTTTTTGGCCCAAACCTTTGGCATCAATATGCATACACTTTGATAGTCAAAATGCAATAGGTAGGGCATGAAGCATGATGTATAACGAAAAGTTTCGTCATATAAGACATAGACATGATACCGTTAGAAAACTACTCTCTAGTGGAATTATCACAATTGACTATGTAAAGTCAAAGGATAATGTGTCGGATCCACTTAAAAAATGCTTAACTATAGAGAAAGTTGAAAGATCATCTAAGGGAATGTTTATGGCTTAGGACAAGTCATCATAGCGGTGACTCTATCTAGCAGACTGGAGATCCCAAGAGCTAGATTCAAGGAGAAAAATAAAGTTGTGACTAACGGTTCGGCATTGTCAACCAACTCAATCCATTCCCATGATGAAGACAATGTTCAGGAACAAGGATACAACATTAAGGCTTGTTAATGAGTTAATAAAGCTTAAAGTTTTTAATGATTTGCTAAGTTTGGCAGATTTGACCAAATAGTGTATCTACGTGATAACACGTTTAGAAATCACTTATGTGAGTGTGAAGTGTAAGCCGTTTCAAAGAGGATGATTGTCAAAAGTCCATCTCTCTATACACTCATGAAACCAAGAAGTGTTCATAGCTGAAACGAACACAACCGTAAGAACCATAAACGGTAAAGGGTTAATTGTGTAGCATATGGTTGTCTAGGTATACACCAACGCTCGACGGTTCAAAGGTATCACATCTACCGATTGACCGAGTATATCCGACATATGTTCACTATGGAAACCTACTTATCCAGATGCAATTAATTCTTGCTTGTAAAGTACACATACTTGTCAGTTTCTTTGTCTTGGAGTCATTCCCCATTCATGCGGGGGATTGTTGGGTTTTAAAAGGTATGAATGGAAAATAAAGAGTTGCGACTTTTATGAAGAATTGTGACTTTTATGAAAAGTTGTGACTTATATGAAAAGTTGCGACTTTTATGAAAATTTGTGACTTATATGAAAGGTTGCGACTTTTATGAAAGGTTGTGACCTTTCCGGAAGATTTTAACTTTTCCAAAGGTTTGTGACCTTTCCGGTAAGGCACACTAAGAACCTTTTCACACTACCCTTTGTTTTTATAAATTGAGAGATTTCCTCTCGTTTTAGTTGAACTAATTTTTCTAGACTTCTTCTACTACTACTAAATCTAGTATTCTAAGTGTACTTTACTGCCGTTGAGTGGTTCGCTGATACTGTGGTTTTAGGTACCGATACACCGGTGAGTAAGATCGTTCTATCCTGGGAGGATATATTCCATTAACCTCGGGTACTTAAGGGGAATGATTTCCTTAAGGGGACACTGTGCATTCAGTGGGCTCGATTTTCTTCTTTAAGAAAAATATTTCGTATATTATTTCTAATCTGTTTCTAATTCTATTTTTTCTACTAGTTTTAATTTTCTAGTTTTGAAAATGCTCTTTAAACTTTGTTGTTTCTTATCAAGTTCTTCAAAGTTTTTGTTATAAGTATCTTAGGAATACAAGATGAACAACAACTTATACCATGCTTGGTTGGTATGATTCCAATGTTATATAGAAGTTATTCATGTAATAATTTTATATGATGTTTAGTTATATTTTTTGTAGTCCTACATAATGAATATCAACATAACTTATGAAGGAATATATGTATAAATTATACATGTATTAGCTAAACATGTATTAAAATAGTAAACTACACATTCATCCTTATTGTTTTATTTTTAATTTGTTTATTGAAAATTTTACCTAACTCTACTGTTTTCCTAACTTTTTTATTTATTTTTTTAATACAGGAAGAACCTTTTTTTTTTCTTGAAATGCAAATGTAATATTTTATTAATATTACAAATTGGATTGTATATATTTTGTTGGCGCATATACTAATCATATATTAGTGTTATCTATTATATATTAAATATATTCTACATATTTAATTAACATGTATTATTATTTTGTTTGGGATGTGAATTTATACATTATTCGCATGTTTGGTATATTAGAAATGTATAAACAATATATACAACATATTGATAGAATATTTACATTATATGAAATAGGGTATTATAATGTCCTTCAAATGTATTAATCGTATTTAATTTTTATGTTATAAACATTAAAAAAATAGCAAAATGAAAAAGAAAAAAAAGAAGCGAAGTCCCAATTAAGTATAGAGGGAGAATTTTTCTTTTCTTAACTTTTTATTCAAAAAAGGGAGAATATATACTATTTGCTTACTTGTTTATTTGTAAATAATATATATTGATTTACAACAAATTCAATATTTAATAGTTAATAATTTATGTCCATGATCTCTACATAACTAATAACCGCATAACTAAACCATGCATAACTAATACTCTCATAACTAAACCCTGCATAATTAATACCTGGATAACTAAATCATGCATAACTAATACATGTATAACTCTAACCAGTAACCAAAAGTCCGCTTAGTGGTCATCTACTGACTAAATTAACAAATTGTTGGCCAACTAGCTAAAAACAATTTAATTTTAAAATATATATTTTTTTTTAAAAAGTGTTTCTATGTGTGAGAATAAATTTGTCATGCCCCCAGTCTATACCTTAGACGTGGCCGACACTCGAAAACCATTTATGATCCCCAAGCAAATTCTTGGCATGGCTAACTATAACTCACATGACTCTAAAAGATACGCGGAAGCTTAAATAGATGAGCATTTAGACATTCAAGAAAAGTTCTAAAACACCGCCTTAAAAATACTTAACACAATTCGTAAGTTAAATCAACATCTTGAGAAAAAATGAAAATCATCTAGTTCTGTCCGTATATGAAGCCTTTAACAATTCAAAATAGATGTCGGGACCCACGACACCTCAAATGATACTAAAACTGAAATGGAAATGGAGTCTCCCAAAAGCAAGGAGGCCTCACCAATTATTGTCTATGAGTGTAAGGTGATCTCAACGAAGCGTGTGTTAATGATCCTGAACACCTGTATTTGCATCATAACAAGATGTAAGTCGAATGACATCAGTACATTGAATGTACGAGCATGTAAGGAGAATTGAAAGGCATAGATAATTGAAATGATAAGACTGAAAGGATACTCACCTCAACTCAACTCAATACAAAAGCAATAACAAAAAAATGAAATGTTAAAAGCTTCAAAATTAAGAGATACTAACTCAAGGGTGTATATAAAAATACAATAAGTTATTATTTACTCTTATTTGGGAGATTCTCTAACCGACAACCATCACTATGAACTATGTGATGATACAATGTCTTGCCCACGCTTTCCGCACTGTCCTATATCTTGTCGGGGTATAAAACACCTCAACTAAGTGGATCCACTAAGCTATGCTCAAAAGCAATAAGGAATCATCTAAAAAGTATGATCCTTTACCCATGTTGGCTACATGTTTTATGAGGAGTGTGGGTTGTCTGAACTCATCCTCATATCGATGTTCAATACTACTCCCAATAAATATATGTATATACTCATGCTCAAATGTGTAAAACATACTCTTTCTCAATTTGAGGTAATTACTCAAAATGTCTTCTTAAAAGAGATAAATGCTCTGAATTAATTTCTGAACTCATTACTCTTTTTAGAAATCAAATCTTCTCTTTTTCAATGTAAAAGTTTTACATTTGGAATACTTAGTTCCCTTATGTTCTTTCTCAATCATGAATAAAACTCTTCTCAACACTCATTTTTGCTTTCTCAGAAAATTAGTTTAAGACCATTGTTGATTACAAAAGATCCTCAACAGCTAAACAGAAGACGAAAACATAGAAAAAGACATGAAACTCTCTATATCATTACCCGCTCCAATCGTCCTAAAATAGAGGACCCATAAAATTTTCAGAAACAAAATTGATGAAATAATAAACCTAACCAACAGCTAAACAGAAGACTGAGAGCTCTCCAAACAATGTCCAAAAACCAATTTAGAGCAAAGAAAATTCATCCATTTGCAGGTAGGATTAAAAATACTTAGATAAAGTGTTTATACGTAGTTTTAGCAATTGTCAGTACAATTAGGGGTCATTTGGTACAAAAATTAACAACGCAGGGATTAATAATGCAGGAATTAGTAATGCAGAATTTATTTTTATCAAGTGTTTGGTTCATTGTTTCCAACCTCATCTTGCATTTGGATTAAAAATCTTTAAGAATCTTCTTTCCAATTATACCCTTGAATTATCATGTAATTGGGTCAAGATAGATAATTGTCAGACAATATTATTATTTTATTGCCTTCTAACTAGCTATGAGAAGAGCAATTTTGTTGTCGTGTTTCCTATTTTTTTCACTTGAATTATTTGAAGATAAATAATTGTCATCTTAATAAATTGATCACTCACAAAATGTCAATTTTCAATTTAAATGTATGTAATTTTTTTAATTGTTCAAAACAAATTATATATAATACATTCAATTAACATCGCAAACGTCGTGTAGTGACATATTTACCTTTTTAATTAGTAAATATTAAATAACTCACATTTCAAATTTGTATTGGATTTATTTAATAACAAACAACTATCTCTAAATAATTTGTAAGCTAATTTATTTAAATAAATTTACTAGTACAAATATAAAACATAAAATCAAGAAAATAAACAAAATCATTAAAATGATTCGAGAGATATTTTTGTCGTTACATAAACTTATCTCAGGGTATTATATCATGTGTATTACTAATACCTCCAAATGGAAGGTATTAGTAATACATCTTATAATACCATGTAGGATGTATAACTAATCTATGGATTAGTTATATATAGGCTCAAATTCCTACCAAACATAGTACTAGATAATATCATACATAATAAATGGACTATTTCTTTTGATGCGGTCTACCAAAAGACCCTAATGTTTCTTTAGTACAATACTACAATGCATAATTTGTCCTCTCTTGAATTAAAATGGGTCCAATACATAGTACAACTTGCATTGAATCCAGTACAATTAGTCATTGTTGTGTTGCTCCTCTCTTGTTGGCTTATAAAATGCAGAGTTTGTCTTCTATTGAATTAAAATGGGTCCAATACATAGTACAACTTGCATTGAATCCAGTACAATTAGTCATTGTTGTGTTGCTCCTCTCTTGTTGGCTTATACAATGCAGAGTTTGTCTTCTCTTGAATTAAAATGGGTCCAATACATAGTACAACTTGCATTGAATCCAGTACAATTAGTCATTGTTGTGTTGCTCCTCTCTTGTTGGCTTATACAATGCAGAGTTTGTCTTCTCTTGAATTAAAATGGGTCCAATACATAGTACAACTTGCATTGAATCCAGTACAATTAGTCATTGTTGTGTTGCTCCTCTCTTGTTGGCTTATACA
>JAJOOO010027180.1:0-12984 GCA_029582685.1 Solanum piurae
GAATGCAATGACCAAGTTTATAACATGCTGAGACTAAAATATGACTAACTGATAACATAGTCAATGCAATAGAATCTGACTGAAAGGGAGCTACTAATGCTCGACATAAAACCACATGAGCTAAATGTGGAGTCCGATGTATATGCCCCATCGAGAGGACCCAATATACCCTACCAGAGGTATAGAGGCATGACTGGCGTGATCACTAAAATGATGCCCACAAAAGGGACTTACAACCTACGGGGGACGTAGTTCTGGGACTTGAGGGTGACTAACCCTAGTCCACTTGATATTAAGCTTCTCCCAATTGATTATGTAATTAACAATTTATGACTGAATTTATGTAATACTGGATAGCTCAAAATATTGACATGCTAACTGAAAATGCAACATTAATGTACTGATAATGAAACATTCAAATCTGAGGAATGTATATCTGAAATATCTGACCTAGCATGTGTAATTCATGAACTAAAAGAACTACATAGTCAGGGTTCTGAATTTATGAAAGTATCTCTGCAAAACCATACTAAAATCATGATAATCTGATTAGGACATTAAAGTAACTAATTCGTAATGATCTGCTGAAATTCTAGAAACCCTAGATCTAGATAATATTAAGGGAATCAAGAATCTGACTGAATTCTAGGGACCTAATGGGTGAAAGGAACTGACTAGTGAAATTCCACATACCTGGTGACGAATTCCACAGAGAAATCTTTCAATTTTGGGGCTAGAACTGATGAAGACTCGTTGCGTTCTTGAACTAGGGCTGCTCGACTTTCTCCTCTATTTTGTTCTAAGTTTTCTAAATTTTGGTGATTGATTTGCTTAGGGTAGATTCTAATTAAGTTGCTAGACTTAAACTAACCAAAACTACGTAGTTTAGGGGTTAAGCGACGTGGTTTAGGGGTCCAACACATAGGAAAAAGACCAAACCACCCCTAACTTAAAAGTTGTCGTGGCCACCGACGGAATTGATCGATGGTCCATGGACTGACCCACGGTCGGTGCTGGTCAACCGTCGACAGGTTTCTGGGACTAGATTCTGGGGCCTCGATCCACGGACCAGGACCACGTTCCGTGGCCTGACCTATAGTCCGTGGATCCCCGTGGGTCATGCCTTAGAAGATTTTCTAGGCTGAGTCTAGGGAGGGATTATAGGTGGTGAACCACGAACCACCAGGATGGACCGTGGGTCACCCTACGATCCGTGGGTTGCAACCGTAGGTTGCACCTGCAACTTCTGAAATTTGTATTTTTGGTAATTCTAGCATACGGAGTGTTACACACTTTCATCGATTATCTTTCATTCACAAAATCATAGAAACTCTCTAAAAGAAATTATTATTTTAAAAGTAAAATCTGTGTTCCTCCGTTAATTTTGTTTTCTTTTTTTAGAAAATTAACATACGAATGTCTATTTTTAGAATGAAAAATTACAGTTGAAGAGCATATAAAAATATAATTTTTTTTATAAAATTAGTATTTTGTGTTTAAATGGTACATAAAAATGGGGTTGAAGGGTTATGTTAGATTTTGAAGGTCAAAATTTACGGATCGTGATTCGCTCATGTGTATCGATCCGATCCGAATTCGATAATGTCATTTATTCTCAAAAAAGAAGATAAGAAAAAATAGTTTTTTCTTGATTTAACAATTATGGAGGAAATTGTTAACTTGTAACTGATTAATCAAAGCACACCCTTTTAAAAGGGAGGCTTTTTCCTGAATGTGACAAAAAACGAAATAGAAAAAATTAGAAAATGAACTATCTTTCTTCACTTGACGATAACACCAAAAAATATTTAGTTTGTGACAAACTTAGCATTTGTTTCCTAGTGATTCAAAGAAGATACTTGGAGCAGTACTTGTTGATTCATGATTTTAATACACTGCAACAATAAGGTACATAAATCTTGCACTGTACCTACGTGAATATTGCATTGGTATCTGAGCCAGGTTAATTACTCCATATTTGCGTAATAATTTCTTGAGATTATACACTGATTTATATTTTTTCATGCGTTATCATTTTTCATAATATACAAAAAAAATCAATGTGAAAACTCTTAATATTTACTATTATAAATTTCTTCTAAGGAAAATTTGAAATTAATGAAAGAATTGATACTCACCTGGAAGAAAGATAAGATGATTTAGGTATAGATATGAAAAAATTCTTTTGATTACTCCACAAATTTCTATCCAGAGTAATGAAGTTTTTTTCTGAAATATTGAATCAGTGAGTTTTTTTTTGTTTAGTTCCTTTCTTTCCTCCATACTAGTATTCCTTATGGAGAAGTGAGTAAATTTAAGTTTTATTATGTGAAGAAAAGGAAAGGGTCTTTAAGTTTTTATGAAAAATCGTGACAGACTAATATCGCTAGTAAGTTATTTTTAATTAAAAACAAGATTTATTTCAATGACTTTATGCATACAGTAGATTAAAAGAAAAGAAAAAAAAAACATGTCATAGGTCACATATATAAATTTATATCTCTTTCTTTTATTTATTAAAAAAAATGTCCTACCATTGTTTGAAAATGACTTACAACTATTTCTAATAACAAAAAATATATTTGACACGATTGATTTTGGCACGAATTGACATGAGCTTATTTTTTGGGGTATTTTTGTAATTAGAGGGGGCTGACAAGGGAGTTGCGGTAAATTTATTTATTTTTGCACTCAAAATGTCCTTACAATTAAATCACTAAAAGTAATTTCTAAGTCATTACTCTATTTTTTGGAACACTGCCCAAAAATTACTACCCAAGAAATAACTCTGCCCAAGAAATAACTTGTCAAATCCAAACAGCTGCCCAAGAGTTAGGGCTTGAGGAATTAGTTTTTGAGTAAAATAATATATGGGTCCTACCTTTCTCAACTCCATTTATTTCTTTCTCCTCTCCTTTTCTCCTCACCCTTCTTTTTTGTATTTCTTCCCTTTCACTTTTTTAATTCTTCTTTCGATTAATTTTTCAATCATTTTTTTTAGTCGTGATATTTATTTATCTAATTGTTGTTTATTGAACATACATAACTTTTAGATACATCTATTATATTTTAACCTTTTTATCATATCAAAAATATAGGAAAGAAAAATGGATGAGAAAATTACAAGATGCAAAATTAAATATTTACCTACTAGATGAAATTTTAAATTGTCAATCAATAAATTTATTAAAATTTCTTATTTGATATGTGTAGATTATAATTTGATTTTTATGTAATTATATCTAATACAATTATGTCGTCCTTATGTTCTTTCAAAACGTGAGGTCTACTTGCCCAACGATTTTATGCTCCTCTTTGCATTTTCTTGAATATGTAATCATTTATGTGTGTATCTTTTGAATTTCATAACTTGGATGAAGTACTACACTAACTCGTTGTGCTTATGCCTTAATATTTTTAATTTTTTATATAGAAAATATGTAGTTAAAAATAAATAATGTTTTAGGTGGTCATTTAGTTGGTGGGATATTGATAATAATTTTAAGATAAATTTGAGATTAATTTTTATCTCACATTTAATTTAAAATATTAGCTAATTGTGAGAGTTTATTCTACCATTTATATTAAAATGATAAAATTACTATTCTATATAGAAGATACAGAAGATGAGATAAAATAATATACCAAATCTTTCACTATTTTATACTAATATAGTAGAAGATACCAAATATTAACAATAATAATAAATGAGGAAGAAAATTACTCTCATGAAATCAAATTCCACATACATAAATTTGCATAGAAAAAGTCAAAACTAGAGATATTAATTAAAATTATACTTAAAAATGTTGTAAAAATTGATAGGACGGACCACTGATAAATCAACAAGTCATCAACATATACTAACACAATCATTAGTATTGACCCCTTCCTTTTGGTGAATAAAGAAAAGTCTGAGTGACTTTGGGTGTATCCTGAAGATGACAAAGCGTCTGTTAGTTTTGCATTCCATTGCCTAGAAGCCTGTTTAAGGCCATACAATATTGACAAGTTTGCAAACTTTATGTCCCCCTTGGCTAGAAAAGCCTTTTGGCAACTCCATACATACTTCTTCAAACTAGTCTCCCTTCAAAAAGGCATTAAATACATCCATCACTATTAAAAAATTGTCAAAAACCGACGGCCAAAACCGACGGACTGCGTAACTTTTTTGGTCAAAATCAACGAAAAAGCGACGCAGTCATGTTCGCCACTTTTTAGCTCGACGTTTTTCAAAAAGCAACGGACAGCGTCGCTTTATGATTTTTTTTTCAAGATTTTTATATTTTCATTTATTTTTTATTTCCAAAAAGCGACGCAGTCCATCGCTTTTCTGGAAATTTAAATTTTGAAAATCCCAGAAGTGACGGACTAAAGGACACTGTCCATCGCTTTTCTGGAAATTAATTTTTTGAAATACCCAAAAAAGCGACGGACTAAAGGACCCTGTCCGTCGCTTTTCTGGGTTTATTTGAAAAAAATAATGCGAAAAAGCGACGGACAAAACCACCCTGTCTGTCACTTTTTTCTGCAATTTTTTGACAACAGAAACTGCCAGTTTCTGCTGCCCACCTGCAAATATAAATC
The DNA here is from genome assembly GCA_029582685.1 of Solanum piurae. Lineage (NCBI taxonomy): Eukaryota > Viridiplantae > Streptophyta > Magnoliopsida > Solanales > Solanaceae > Solanum > Solanum piurae. Next base: position 4,588 of record JAJOOO010027180.1, read on the forward strand.
AATTCAATTCATATTGAACCATCCCAATCTAACAAAATATACTGTAAACATCACACACAACATATAAAACAACAAACTTAAATCAATCTTCAAAAATATCTAAATCACAATACATAAACTTAAAAAGTCATTCAAAATTTCAAAAAGTTCATAAAAGAGACCTAAATTAGGGAGTCCGATCTACGAAGTCATCCTCCTCCTCACTGTCGTCGTCGGTGTCCTCGGGAGTCAAAGATGTAGTAGATCAACGAGCAAGGTTCCATACTTGTACTTTGATTTGCTGAACGGTCGCACTCATGCTTTGTTTTTCAGCTACTCTTCTCCGCTCAGACTCTGTCAGTGCCGATGTAAGATATGCTATTTGAGCCGACATAGCAGCAATCTGACCTCCATCAACTGTCTCGGCTTGACGTGATGATCCAATACCTTGTAAGCTTGACTGGAGTTGTCTTACATCGTTTCAAGAGCCTCGACCATAGACTCTACCCTTGTGTGTCCCCCTATCACTTTTTCTGTCCAAATTTGGCTAGATAGTTCGGATGTCAATTAGACCGAACCATCTAGATTCTCATTGACGTACTGATGAAACTCATTTTGCTTATTAAATATAAAAATTAACATCAATATATATACATATCATAAATATATTCACTATTAAAATATATTATTCATATTAAATTAAATAACTTACAAAAGTTCATTCGACACTTTCCTCCACCCACATATCTGGATTTGATTCATTTTCTTTCTTCTTCACATAAATCTTCTTGAAAACCTCAGGTACAAGGGAAGTGCACCCCATTTCTTTTTCCTATAAATAAAAATGAAATTTATATTATAACTATATTAATCAACTAATTATTTATTTAAAAGTTTGAATTAAAACTTGCCATCTCTCTTGTAATTGTTTCAACGCTCTTTGCATCGCCAGTGCGAAATGAGCCACCCTTAAGATTGCCTCTAGCCTTTTTGGCTTGTTCAGACATCACCTGAACTTATCTATGTTCCAATATTGTCGCAATCCATCCATCACATGAGGCAACATCCAACCCGGACACTGATCAGTATCCCGGGCTTTCTTTAGACAGCTAGACAGTCTCGCGGATGCCCTCCCCTCAAATGTGGTCGCAATGACCATATTAAACCTCGGTTCCCAAGTACACATAGTCTGGAAAAAAATGAATCACGTTAGATAATTAAAAAAAGTAAAGGATACTAAAATTAATAAACTTAACTAAAAACAATAGTTACCTTAAATTCATTAAACATTGTCTGACGTATATTGTTTGGGATCTTACTCCATGAGTGATAAGCCTGTGTAAAAAGCCTTCTCACATAGTCTTTTAAAGCCCGGACAACATTCTTTGCAGGATACCACCTGCAAAATACATAATAAACATGTTAGTTCATAAATAATATATTAAAGATGCTCAAATAAATAAAATAAAGTAACAAATAGATAACAAAACAAACTTACGATGACCCATCCGGCTCAATCATGACTCTGCCAATCCCGTCCCTCTGTCTCGGTGCTAGAGCAGACGTCTCATCTGGTGTAGGTGATACATCATGATGCATATAATGATGAGTCAATGAAGGTGTACCGGCCACAACATGTGACTGCTCACTACTAGAATCTCTAATCCTCATGGCAGATAGTTGAGGAGATGTACTTGTGAGAGATGGAGTACGGCCAGCCGATAAGGGTCGTGCTCGACGAATAGCCTGTAAAGGTAGGTACTCGTAGCGCCGTGGAGGTAGTGACTGTGAAGAAGAGGAAGCACCAGCTGATCGACGGTAATTAGGACAATATTTCCGAGGATCCATCGTACCAAATGGAACAATAAATAAATAAGTATCATGAGTAATGCGCTCCGACGCAGAAGAAAGAAATCATGGAATATACTCATAATCTATAGGTCTCCTAGACTTCTTCTTTTTAGTCTTATTAGGATGACTAACTCCAAGATGCTCGCGAGATCTATCACCTTCACCCACTGATGACATCTGTACGCAAATTTACATGGATAATATAGAAAAAAAATTAAAATATAATTAGTATTAGGGAAATAAATAATTTATATACTAGTTATATAGTCTAGCATTCTACTTTTATTCCTCCTCGCTTGTTTCATTTCCATCACTCTTCCTTTCTTCATCCTCAGTTTCATATTCATATTCTTCGTTATCAAATGAATCATTTTCCCATCCTCATTTATTTCTTCCTCAACATTTATCAGTATCTCATTATCAGATACTTCTTCTAATATGTGTTGAGGATGTTCTAGTGTGGTTTTCAATTCAACATCAACTTGTTCCTGAACAATTGCAACCTCATTTTGGTATGCCACATCTAAGACATTTTCAATTTCAATTCTTTCCATAGGTTTAGTCTTTATAACAACCCACCAATCAGCTTTGTCTCTACACAATGAATATGGAGCGTAATACAATTGTTTAGTATTTTGTGCAATGATGAAATGATCATAACTTCTGTATTTTCTGATGTGTTTAACTTCAATTATATTATGTTGTTAGTCCACTTTTGTGCCTCTGTGATGGGTCAAACCACTTACGCCGAAATAATACGATCTTTTTTTAGGCCAACCTGAATATCTTACTTCAATAATCTCATGAATGACACCATAATATTCAATAGTTTGGTCAGTACCATCAACATCACCTTTTATGAAGAATCTGTTATTATTTGTTTCCTTATTCCTAGAAACTTCTTCAGTTTGAAACTTAAAACCATTGACACAATACTTATTCATTGTCTGAATTTGAGATTCAGGTCCAAGTGCAACTTCTTTCACTAATTGCAAATGTTTGACATTTGAGTATTCATTGTAAACCTATATATTGTTGTTTAAAATAATATAATTTAGTATAACATGAATACATTATTAAATACTTATTAATTCAATGTAAGCTTGCACACTTACATATTCTGTAAGCCATTTGGAAAATTCTGTATAGATGGCTTCATTACCCCATGTGTTTACGAACAAGCTGATCATTGTACATTCAGATATTTCGTTAGTTAATGAACACTTATTAGTATGTATGTAATTTGATAATATATTTTTAACACTTACTTGCGATATGGTTGAATATTTGGACAATTAAGCAAAATATGTGTCACAACTGATTACATTTCCATACAAGTGAAGCTTCGCTTTTCACGTTTTTTAGATCCTCGACCATTTTGATTAAAAATTGATATCAATGGAAATAAAGGATCAATATCACCTTCATCGTTGCGATGGGCATGTTTCTCCTACATTACACATCAGTCCCAAAGTAGTAAGAATAATAATCACCAGTTTCTCTACCAATATGACCTTGAACAACTGATCCTTTGATCTTTCTCCTTTGCTTAATTGTTTGCTTGGAACTGCCAATTTTCTTGCATGTATATATCTACTAGTTTTTTGACACGTGTGTTGCACATGATTACCAATTCAGAAAATATATGTTATAGTGAATAGTAATGCTTATTTAAGCGAAGATTTGAATAATAAGGTTAGCACAAAATAATATTGCAGATTCTTTTGTGAATGTTCGATGTGGATCGTCATATATATCTCTTATTCACGCGAACATACGAAGATGGTCAATGAAAATTTTTATTAGTTAAATGCAATAATGTATATATTTGTTTCGATTTGATGAGGTTTACTCATGTAACTTGTAGTATCTCACTAATATTACCTTATAGATGATATTTGTTGTGTAATTTTTTTGTAGTCTAACCTGATGTGCTTTGCACGTGTATTCCACATTAAACTATTTAGATGTCATATGAACATGTGAAGAGAACAACTACGTAAACTAATAAAGGTTTCCTTTTTTTTTTTACCTAAAAAAATTAAAAATTAAAATTAAAGAATATATTGTATATGTGAAATCATATATATAATCACATGTTCATCTTACACCCAACAAAGATATATTTCATACACTTGTAAATGATTTTCAATTTATTCAACCAAGCATGATTCGTCAAAGGAAAAATAACAACACTGTGTTATCACATATATAGGGGCGGTATAATTAATATACTGAAAGACGAAAAATAGAAATAATTAATGTAATAACTATGAAATTCATAATATTATAACTAAGATTGTAAAAGAGTGTGAAAAACGTTTGCAATAATTAGTAATAACTAAATTGTTGTAACAATATCGAACTTTGGAAATGACCTTTTACCCCAGCACTATTTAATAATGTATTTTAAAGGTATATAAGTGCCCGCGTGGACATCATAAATATTGCATCATTATAAATAGTAATGTGTCCACGTGGACACATATATTTCACCTTTGTTATGAGTTTCTTTAAAAAAATAAGTCGGAACATTTTAAAATAATATATTTTGAAGTTAGTAGATCTTGTTAACTTGATAATACATTAGTGACATAAATAATACTTTAACTTAAATGCAAATACCTACCCAAATATAAATATATATTTGCATTAATGAAAATAATTATCTCATAAAAATTAGCTATTAAATAAATAATAAAAATTAAACTGAAACAAACATCAACTGGCGTTATTACAAGTCATATGAACTTTTCTTCGTTTAAAATACTGAAATATTAAGAAATAGTAAATAAGTAAAACAAAAGGGCAATGTTCATATAGTAATAACTATTTTGAAGCAAAGTTCCTGACAATCTAAATCACATAAGTAACATTGATAAATAAAGTCATTATTTCGTCTTGAGCATCATAAAAACAAATCATGACAATTCTCTAAATTTTAGAAAAATATATTTAGAAGTATATATCTACATCACAAGAAAAATTGTTTACAAAAATAAATGAATTTAGACTACATCATGTTACTCGAGGTTATGGAATATACCCTCTTAGAATAGAACAATTTACTTCATCAGAATAGGGGTACCTCATATTCCGCTAAACTTCGAACTCACTCAACCATAATAAATCACATAAAAAATTTAAAATGTAAGAAGAAGAAGAGTAGAAGATTAAAAAAATTGTGGTTTAAAAATGAGAGGAAGCCCCTCTATTTATAGTCAACAGAGGGTAGAATGAACCAGTGTTTTTTGTGTCTTATATGAAAAGTCATGACTTTTCCGAGAAGTCACAACCTTTTGGAAAAGTCATGACCTTTCCGAGAAGTCACAACCCTTTAGAAAAGTCACAACTTATTGAAAAAGTCACAACTCTTTGGAAAAGTCACAACTCATCGAAAAATCATAACCCTTTGAAAAAAGTCACAACTTATCAGAAAAGTCACAACTCATCGAAAAAGTCACAACCTAAGTTAGGGATATTATAGTAATTTAACATTCAAGTTAGGAGTTCATGCTTTTAAGGTAATATAGATATAGATATAGATATATGTTAAAAAAGGAAAAAAAACTTAATGATTAACTATTTTACTTAGTGAATATTTCAATGATAGTTAGCTCTCAAATAGATACATCCAGAGGCGAATTCAGAATTTTGGTAAGATGGGTGCACGATTACGAAAAAATGGTTTTTAATTATAAATTTGATCAGTTTGACTTTTAGGTTCTTAGTATGAATCATTAAATTTTAAAAATTATAGGTCCAAAATATATAATAATACTAGTTTTAAAATTTTAATATTCACATTTGATTTAATTATATTAAAAAAATTATAGCGCTAATTATTTTAGGAATTTTTAACGTAACACACTTGAAAAATTTGAAAGATTTAACGAAAAAACAAAAGAAAAATTAGTTGAAACGCCAAAAGTGTAACTGATAAACACCTTAAGAGGTGTTACTCAAAAATAGAAGATAGATATAAGATTTAAAGTTATTCTCACTTGGAGAGGTGCACCCGATCATCACCATCATATTATTATATGATACTTTGAACGTGGGTTCACACATCTATATTTCAATATTTTTTAAAAATATAACACTGCTATATATAATTTAGATAGGGGAGCATGGGTTCACGTGAACCCACAACAGCCCCTCTGGATACGCCCCTGGATACATCCATCTTGTTTGAACTGGACCTCCGAGGCGGGCCTCTTATACAAGGTGAATTGGAAGATGCTCCATCACATCAAAGAAACCACATGGAAATATCTTCTCCAACTTAGTAGTAATAACATGAATATTTTCTTCCATCCTGTCCAAACTACTCTCCAACAACTTTCCAGGACACAAATCTTTAAAGAAAAAACTTATCTTTGTGATTATTTTCCATATCCTTACGGGTAGATGGCTAAAAGCGATAGGAATTAAAGTTTCCATAAATACATGACAATCATGACTTTTCATACCTATCAATTTTCCTTCATTCATATCTACCCGCTTTCCTAAATTCGAAGCATAGCCCTCCGGCATCCTCAAATTTTTAACCCACTCATAAATTTCATGTTTCTCATCCAATGTGAATGAAAAACTGGCTTTAGGCTTAACTATTTTACCATTTTGTAATTCCTACGGTCATAACTCTCTTCTCCTACAATATTCCTTTATGTCCATTCTAGCTTTTTGATTGTCTTTTGTCTTGTCCTTAACATCCATCACCGTGTTAAACAAATTGTTAAAATAATTTTTTTCAATGTGCATCACATCAAGATTATGTCGTAGCAGATTGTCCTTCCAATACTGAAGCTCCCAAAATATGCTTTGTTTGGTCCAATTATGTTCAACACCATATCCAGGAAGTCTGGAAGGTGAAGCTTTGGTAACTTTAGGTAATTGAGAAACTCTCTCCCAAATTTGATGCCCTGTGAGTAATGGAGGTGGGGGGTCACTTTCAATCTTAATTTTCCTGAATGCATTTTTCATCTTTCTAAACTCATGGTCCATTGGCAAGAACTGGCGAGGACAATCAAACTATGTATTTTTTCTGCCATGCTTTAAAGTGAATGCCTTACTATTTTCCATGCAATACAGACATGCTATCTTTCCAGCTGACATCCAACCAGACAACATCCCGTATGTAGGTAAATCATTAATAGTCCACATTAAAGAAGCACACATAACAAAATTATGTTTAGTTGATATATCATAAGTCAAAACGCCTACAAATCACAATTGATTGAGCTCATCTATCAATGGTTGTAGATAGACATCATTCAAATTTTTTGGATTACGGGGACTTGGAATAACACAACTTAGAAAGATGTATGGATTGGTCATGTACATTTCAGGAGGAAGATTATACGGAGTAAGAAATACCAGCCAGTAAGAATAAGGTGAAGCAGCATTAGAAAATAGTGTGAAGCCATCTGCACACAACCTCAATCTAACATTTCTTGGTTCACTAGAAAAATCAGGATATACATTAACAAAATGCTTTCATGCTTCACCATCCTATGGATGAGACAAGACACCTTACGACCTTCTATATTCACGATGCCATATCTATGTGGGGCAAACCTCATTGATGCATACAACCTCTTCAACCTAGGAATAAGAGGTAGATAATGCATCGCCTTAACTGGAACCATCTTTCCAGCCGGAGTCCTCTTATAAAGAGCATGTCCACAAAACTTACAATTTTCTAATTCACTATCAGTCTTGTAAAACAACATGCAGCCATTAACACACCAATGAATTCTATCATACGTCAATCCTAACTTGAAACCCAAACATTTTGTCTGATAGAAGTTTTTAGGTATATTAAACTCCGGATTAACTAGTTCACCCAAAAAATCAACCATTCAGTCCATAGCTGCATTAGGAACATTCCAATCTGATCTAATATTCATTAATCTAACCGCAACTGACAATGCAGAATGCGGACTCCCTTCACATAGTGGACGACTAGACTCTTCTAATTAATCATAGAAGTGTATTGCTTCTTCATTAGGAGCTTCATCAAAATATTGTTCGGGTTCCATCCCACCTTGAACCCTGAAAACATCATTGATCATTTCATGAACTCTATCATGTTCAACCCTAATTTGACCATGTGGTGCAAGCATATTATATTCATCCACATGAATCGAATTATTAAACATACCATTCAATTCATCTCTTTCTCCATGATCAATCCATACAAAATATCTAGGCTTAAATCTATTATGGTACAAATGAACCATGACTGTATCTGGTTCAAAAAAATTTAAGCACATACATGCACTACAAGGACACCTAACCAATCCATTATTCTTGAAAATGTCAAGTGTCATTGTATGTTCAATAAAATCTCTAACACCGTTAATAAACTCATGTTTCAAACCAACACCAGTTTCATCATGCATATTATGCATCCACAAACGATGATCCATATACAAAAATATAGATATTCAATTATATTATAAATTAAATTTAATAGTAATTTTACTACATTAAACTAATTTATATTGTTAATATATATTATTAATTACTTAATAATTATATTTATTATATATATATATATAT
>JAJOOO010027182.1:0-11216 GCA_029582685.1 Solanum piurae
TAGTTCCTTCACGAAAGTTGTTCCTTATGTCCTAAGCTTCGCAAACACTATATATACACAAATGGTACGCACCTATAAACAGTTCATAATTAATCTTAAATCGGCAGATTTTCCATATTACCCCAACTTGTCGAAACATCCGTAGAAATTCATAAAAACAATCATAAAAGAGTCCCGAGATAATTACCTTAGTTAACCAAGTTTAAACCTTGAAGAAACACCAATAACTACAAATTTATATCTTCAAAAACCAGCTCCAAACGCAGCTAATAGAAGGGAAAAATGATTGCCACGTGTAGGGATTACGTTTCTAGGCACGGGGGCAATGTTTAATGGTAGAAATCGTCAAAAACTAACCTTCATCATGCTAGAACTCCATAGGAACCGTAAGCTTTATCTCTGGTTTGGAGATGAAATGAAATGTTTTCATGGCTTAAAACGTTAAATAAGCCGACATACCATATTTTTTACCCGACCCGGATTCTGCCCTGGCAGTCCCTAGTAAAACCCTAATGACTTTTTACTCTGATGTCGGTTTGATACGGGGTTTTATGCGTTGTAAACTAGACTCGTAGGCCTTTGATTTAATAGGTAATAGGCCTTCTAACTCTTTATATTATGGGAGAAAACATCCAATACATTTGACCCAAATTTTAGAGAAATCTTTAAAAAGGAACTTACGATAACTTTCGCAAACTTTTATTTTGCCACTTACTTAACTTTAAAACTTAAGATACAACCCTTGAACACTTAAAATATGACATACCACATAATTTTTAATTTATTACTCACCCTCTTTGTCTTTCTACTAATGTACGAGATAATTTAGAGTTTAGAAAAGTCGTGGTGTTACATCCTTCCCCCCTTAGAAACATTCATCCTCGGATGAAAAATCTGAGTTACACGGTTATGTCCTTAGGAGTTGCCAAATTTAGACAAAGTATCCTTTGTGAATGTGACTATCCAGAACCTGAAACGCATAAATTTTTAACCTAGGTGTCTCACAGGACGACATAAATAGCTAAGCACTATAGCTCCGCAATAACAGTGCGAGAAAAAAATACAACGACGACAACCATAATAATAAGAAATAATATAAATTTTTTGGTAGGTATATTAACCCACTGCACCAATATAAATTGATATGCCATCACCCTGGGGTATGAAACAAGTGAGGATATTTGGACCTCATGTCATCCTCAGCTTCCCAGGTCACCTCTTCTCTATTCTTGTTTCTCCACAATACTTTAACCGAAGCCACCTCTTTGGTCCTCAATTTATGGACCTGTTGATCTAATATGGCAACTGGAGTTTCCTCGTAGGAAAAATCCTCTGTGATCTGAACAGCCTCAACTGGGACAACCCAATAAAGGTCTCCTACGCACTTTCGTAGCATCGATACATGGAAAACTGGATGAACAGATTTTAGCCTCGAAGGAAATTCTAACTCATAAGTCACTCGTCCTACCCTCCGAAGGATCTGATATAGCCCAATGAATCTTGGATGAAGCTTGCCTTTTTTGCCAAATCTCATAACACCCTTCATAGGCGAGACTTTTAAGAATACCCAGTCATCGACACAAAATTTCAAGTCCCTTCGTCGCACATCTGAGTATGACTTCTGTCGGCTTTGAGCTGTTAGCAACCTCTCCTGAATGAGCTTAACCTGCTCCACTGTCTGCTATACTAAGTTGGGTCCAATCAACCCTGACTCACCTACCTCGAACCATCCAATGAGGGACCTACATTTTCGCCCATACAAAGCCTCATAAGGTGCCATCCCGATGCTGGAATGATAACTATTATTGTATGCGAACTCAATAAGAGGCAAGTGGTCATCCCAACTTCCCTTGAAGTCTAGCGTGCACGCCCGTAACATATCCTCGAGTGTCAAAATTGTACGCTTAGCCTGGCCATCTGTCTAAGGGTGAAAGGCTGTATTAAGATTAACCTGTTTCCCCAGTCCTTTCTGGAAGGACTTCCATAAGTTGGCGGTAAATTATGCTCCTCTATCAGAGATAATAGATACTGGGACACCGTGTAGCCTAAAAATCTCTCTAATATAGAGCCCTGCATAGTCTTCAGCCGTAAAAGTAGCCCTGACTGGTAAGAAGTGGGTTGATTTTGTTAGTCTATTAATAATTACCCAAATAGAGTCAAACTTGCAAAGCGATCGAGGTAACTCTGTAATAAAATCAATATTAATTGCTTCTCACTTCCACAAAGGAATTGCTATCTCCTGAACTAGCCCAGCGGGCTTTTGGTGCTCAACCTTCACCTGTTGGCAGTTAGGACACTGTGCAACAAACTCAGCAACGTCCTTCTTCATCGAACCAGGGTGAATAGAATAACGAGAATGATGTGCCTCTTCCATAATCTGATGTCGAAGCCCTGCAACATTCGGAACACACAATCGACTGCTACTTCTAAGGACTCCATATCCTGCTATATCAAATGCTAAAGTCTGTTGATTTTGAGCCTTGGCTCTGAGCTGCTCTAAGCTAGGATCCTCTTATTGCCGTGATTTCACTTCTACAACTAGAGATCATACGACTATGTCCTGAATTGTTACCCCACTATCTTTTGGCTCTAACAATCTGACTCCGAAGCTAGCTAACTGATGAACCCCTCGCGCTAGCTCACACTTATCAACACCTAAATAGGATAAACTACCCATAGATCTTCGACTGAAGGCATCGGCTACCATATTTGCCTTTCCTAGATGATATAAAATATCCATGTCGTAGTCTTTCAGTAACTCAAGCCATCAACGTTGTCACAGATTTAACTCTGTTTGTTTAAAGATATATTGAAGGCTTTTATGATCTGTGAAGATGTCAACATGAACGCCATACAAATAGTGTCTCCAGATCTTTAACGCATGCACAACTGCAGCTAACTCTAAATCTTGGGTCGGATAGTTCTTTTCATGCTTTCTCAACTGCCTTGAAGCATATGCGATAACCTTACCATGTTGCATTAGAACACATCCCAACCCAACACCAGAAGCATCACAGTACACCGCATATCCTTCTGAACCCTCTGTCAATGTTTGAACTAGTGCTGATGTCAACCTGTCCTTAAGCTCTTAGAAACTATGCTCGCAAGCCTCAGTCCATTGGAACTTAGTTGCTTTTTGAGTCAGCTTTGTTAATGGTGCTGAAAGTGAAGAAAACCCCTTTACAAACCTTATGTAGTACCCAGCTAACCCTAAGAAACTACGAACCTCAGTCGGAGTCATAGGTCTGGGCCAAGTCTTTATGGACTCAATCTTTTGCATATCAATTGCAATGCCTGCATCTGATAAAATATGGCCTAGGAAAGCCAAGAGCTCAATCAAAACTCACACTTGGAGAACTTTGCATAAAGTTCATGCTCTCGAAGAACCTGAAGGACTGCTCGCAAATGATTTGCATGCTCAACTTTTGAACGTGAATACACCAAAATATCATCAATAAATACAATCACAAACAAGTCTAGATACGGCCTGAATATACTATTCATCATGTCCATGAACACTGCTGGGGCATTAGTTAATCCAAAAGACATTACTAAGAACTCAAAGTGTCCATATCTAGTTCTAAAAGCTGTCTTTGGTACGTCTTTATCCCGAACTCGTATCGAGTGGTACCTTGATCTTAAATCAATCTTTGAGAAGCATTTAGCACCTTGTAACTGATCAAACAAGTCATCGATCCTCGGAAGGGGATACTTATTCTTTATAGTTGCCTTATTCAGCTGTCGGTAATCGATACACATTCTTAGTGAGCCATCTTTCTTCCTTACGAATAACACTGGCGCACCCATGGTGAAGCACTAGGCATAATAAAGCCTTTATCCAACAAGTCTTTCAGTTGATCCTTCAACTTCTTTAGATCAATAGGAACCATTCTATAAGGAGGGATATTTATGAGTTGTGTACCTCGTAGAATATCGATAGTAAAATCAATTTCCCATTCTGGAGGGATACTAGGGAGCTCATCTGGAAATACATCTAGAAACTCATTAACTACCGGAATAGACTAAAGAGTCGGTGGTTCTGCCTCTATATCATGAACGCGAACAAGATGATAAATACAACCCTTAGTGATCATTCTCCTCGCCGTAAGATAGGAAATAAACCTACCTTTCGGCGTTGATGTATCGCCTTTCCATTCCAGAACTGCCTCTCCTAGAAACTGGAATCTAATAATCTTTCTCCGACACTCAACATTAGCATAACAAGACGCTAACCAGTCCATACCCATAATGACGTCTAAATCAACCATCTCTAACTCTACCAGGTCTACAGAGGTCTGGCGGTTGATAATTTTTATCAGGCAAACTCAATAGACTCTCCTGGCAATAATAGACGCACCAACTAGTGTAGATACAATAAATGGTCGATCTAATGACTTTACTACTATACATAACTTCCCCGCAATAAATGGAGTACCATAAGACAGAGTAGATCCAGGATCTATCAAAGCATAAACACAGTGGGAGCAAACAATCAATGTACTTGTCATAACATATGGTGATGACTCTGAGTCCTATCGTCCGGTTAATGAATATGTACGGTTCTGTCCACTACCAGAACTAGATGCTCCCTCTCTACCTCCGCCTTTACCTCTACATGCTGAAGTCTGAGGTCCACACCCTATAGACTGTGCGGATGAGGAGGAACATACTGCTGACCTGTTCGACTGACCTATACAACCCTGACCTATGGTAGAGCAGTTTCTCCACCCATGCCCCTCCTGTCCACAAGAATAACAACCTGTGGAACCCTGTCTGCACCTCCCAAAATGCATCATACCGCAAGTAGCGCAATGCGGTGGGGCTATCCTATCCTGGTATGAACCCCTATGCTGCTGCGAGCCTGATGCTCGTGAACCCTCACCTGGGCCTGACTATCCCTGACGATCAGATCTACTACCCTGGAACTGCTGTGGTGGAGGTCTAGGTGGCCTAATAGAATGTCGGGGTCTGGGACCACCCTGAGAATCTCCCTGTGAACCAGCGGGCCTAGCCCTCTTCTGTCTCTCTCTCGACCCTCTCACTCATATACTGTAGATGTCAACGATCCTCTATGCCTTGTGCAAAGGCTTGAATTCACGAGATAAACATATTATCATTTAGTGCAGCGGTAGAACAAACGTCGATATAGTCTGAGTCAAGCCCTCCCATAAATCTACGCACCCTATCATGCATCGTATCAACAAATGTTGGTGCATATCTAGACAATGAATCAAATCTCAGCTCGTACTCTCGGACACTCATGCTACCCTGTCGGAGGTTCAAAAACTGGTCCAGCCGGCCATCCCTAATCTCTTGAGGCAAATAGTGATCTATGAAAGCTTCTGTAAAGCTATCCCAAGTGGGTAGAGATGCATCTTTTCCCGTAGATCTCTCCCAACTTTCGTACCAAAATACTGCAACATCACGCAATCGAAATGTTGCTAACTTAACTGACTCAGTCGTTGAGGCATGCATGACTCTGAAAATCCTATGAAGCTGATCAACAAAGTGCTGAGGGTCCTCTCTGCGATCTGTCCCTATAAACTATGGCAGATTCAAGGAAAGAAATTCATGAACTCTCGAAATTCCGAGCCCTTCAGAAAGTTCGGCAACATCTGGCGCAACTGGCTGGCGCTGTGCAGTTACTAACTGTGCTAACATACATACTGCACTCTTGAAATCCTCATCAGATGGAATATGAGGAACTAGAGGTGGTACTGTTGGTGGAGCCGGAAGTCCAGTAGCCCTTAGAGACTCCTGAAGCAGTGGAGAAGCTATAGGGGGCTGAGAAGATGTCTCCCCCTAGGTCTCACAATGGGCTACCTCCACCTGTTAGATCAAAGGAATGGAATCCAGGTGGCTCTTATGCCACTTTTGATGGTCTCGGTTCGGACGAGATAGATGGAAAACCTTTCCAGTGCCCTCGCCTGCAGCTGTATCTAGCCCCTGGCTAGCTGTGGTCTGTCTGGTGTCATCCATCTCTATCTGCATACAAATATCAATTATAAATCAGAAACCTCAACCTTTAAGACACCGCTATATAGCACGAGGTAAGCAAAAGAAGGATAGTAATTCTAAAATGCCCGGTAGCTTCTTGCATTTATAAACAAGACTTTACTAGACACGGCCTGCAGACTCCTTAGGATACGACGTTGCTCTGATACCAAGTTTGTCACGCCCCAAACTCGAGGGACGCAACTGGCTTCTAATGCCAAAACTCAAGCCCGAGCCGACCCTGCTGAACCATTTGCTACTAGCGCATGGAAGCCACACACAATCAAGGAAATAAACAAGTATAACTCGGCTTAAAACTAAGCCCTCGGCCGGCAAGGCCCTTGTCAACATATATTTAAAAGAAACAGCTACTCCCAAGAGTTCATATAAAAAAATAACCAACTAGCACAGAAGTCCTGACTGGGCCGTCGAGGCCACCATGATATCTATAAAAAAACTGGAAGCATGTATATATCAAGACAATACATGAAACAGCTCACAAGCTTCAGCAAACCAACAAAACTAGGCCAACATGGCCATAACCTAGTTGTACACCCCACACACTAGTCTTCAAGCCTCTAAGAGTAATAAAGATTGGCAGGATAGGGCTCCAGCCTACCCATAAAAATATATACAACAAAAGCTAATAAACCTCCCAACTCTGGCAGCTCCAGAGGAAAGGGGCTAGCCAACCATATATAATTCAATCCTGCTGCTGAGGAGGTCTATTGGGTCGTCTATCGGGTCCTGCATACATGAATGCAACTCCCCCATGCAATGGGGCGTCAGTACAAAATAATGTACAGAGTATGAAAGGCTACAGACTAAATAAGTAAGTATCATAATATATCAAAAGCAATCAGGTAAGGAAATCAAATTTAGAGAAGCATGCTAACTCACTACTAAATCTAAAAAAATACAATAATGATCAAACAACAACCTAACCAAGCCCCCATAAGCTCGGTAGGTACAAACAACATACCACCTACCTAGGCCCCCATAAGCCTAGAAGGTGCCAAATCAATCTACATAACCCTATCGGTAGACCTTTATCTTTGTAAGAAGTCACATAGCCCTTTTGGCAACGATATAGCCCCGTAGATAGCACATAGCCTTCTTAGGCAACATCATAGCTCTGTGAGCTGCACATAGCCCTCTTTTGCATCAACACAGCCCTGTAGGCAACACATTTCCCTCTTTGGCATCAAAATAGCCCCGTAGGCAACACATAACACTCTTTGGCATCAATATAGCCCCGTGGGCAACACATAGCCCTCTTTGGTGTCAAAATATCCCCGTAGGCAACACATAACCCTCTTTGGCTTCAATATAGCCCCGTGGCAATACATAGCCCTATTTGGCAATAACATAGTCCTATTAGACAAGATCATAGCCCCCATAGGCAGTTCATAGCTCAACAACTAACCACAATAACCCCAAGGGCGACAACAAACAATTGAATAGGCTAAAGGTGAGCAATTTAGCTATAAACAATATGTATGAATAATCTCCAAGTCGTTCCTAACTTAGGGTTTTTCTTAACAGATTGTGAGTCCCTAAAATGAGGGTTTATAACCGGTGAATCAGCCAACCACTAAAAATTACATCTATTAGATCACCAACGTTAACTACCTCTAAGGAAACATGTAGAACGAAGGGAATAACCTTAACATACCTTTCCAATGAACCCTCGGAAGACCCTAGTTCCTTCACGAAAGTTGTTCCTTATGTCCTAAGCTTCGCAAACACTATATATACACAAATGGTACGCACCTATAAACAGTTCATAATTAATCTTAAATCGACAGATTTTCCATATTACCCCAACTTGTCGAAACGTCCGTAGAAATTCATAAAAACAATCATAAAAGAGTCCCGAGATAATTACCTTAGTTAACCAAGTTTAAACCTTGAAGAAACACCAATAACTACAAATTTATATCTTCAAAAACCAGCTCCAAACGCAGCTAATAGAAGGAAAAAATGATTGCCACGTGTAGGGATTACGTTTCTAGGCACGGGGGCAATGTTTAATGGTAGAAATCATCAAAAACTAACCTTCATCATGCGAGAACTCCATAGGAACCCTCTCTTAAGCTTTCTCTCTGGTTTGGAGCTGAAATGAAATGTTTTCATGGGTTAAAACGTTAAATAAGCCGACATACCATATTTTTTACCCAACCCGGATCCAACCCGGATTCTGCCCCTGCAGTCCCTAGTAAAACCTTCATAACTTTTTACTCTGATGTCGGTTTGATACGGGGTTTTGTGCGTTTCAAACTAGACTCGTAAGCCTTCGATTTAATGGGTAATAGGCCTTCTAACTCTTTATATATTGGGAGAAAAAATCCAATAAATTTGACACAAATTTCAGAGAAATCTATAAAAAGTAACTTACGATAACTTTCGCCAACTTTTATTTCGCCACTTAACTTCAAAACTTGAGATAAAACCCCTGAATACTTAAAATATGACATACCACATCATTTTTAATTTATTACTCAGCCTCTTTGTGTTTCCACGAATGTACGAATTAATTTAGACGTTTAGAAAAGTCGGGGTGTTACATATACAAATGGGCTAATTATACAAACTCGAAGCCAGCCCACATAATTAATGGTTAATGTTAGACGCGAGTGGTAATTATAGTAAACTATAGCTATGATGACTAGTTATGTAGTATAAGTGTAACACCTCTGAACTTAGTGTCACTACCCGAGAGCACTCCCTAGTCGTAACATGGCGTACTCGACCCCGAAGGGGTCTAATACAAGCCTCATAGCTCATTCATTGTATAGGTAATAGAAATAGGACGAAATTAAAACTTTTTATTTAAAAACCATACAATATAAAGACATTCATAAAGCAGCGGAATACTAAGTCTCACATGCCCATCTTAGACAAACTTTAACAAGATAGGGTCACAACCCTTTACAATCAAAGTCTTAACAAAGTCTTAAACATAAAAACTAGAAACATAAAATCCTTGTCCTCGACATATGAGGACATACCAAAAGAGGTCTTGAGAGAACTCTAATCCCAAGCTTCCCTAGAGAATGCAATCACTTGCCGGAACCTACACTTGTAGTAAAAACATAGAAGAATGGGTTAGCACACAAAAATGTACTAAGTATGATGATCATGCAAAAACATGCTTTAAAAGGGGACATTTTGGTTAGAAACCATGCATGATGCCACTTTTTAGAAATATCATGAATAATAGCATAAGAGACATCAAATACAAATATAGTCATCATACAAGTCATAACATCACATTTGAACGATACCAACATGTAATTCTTTACCTTTACATTTAGCCTTCACCTCAAGTAACCCTCATGCTATACCTTGTGCAATGTATGGATAGCATACCATACCACCATCCACACCAAGGTACCACATTAAGGTCACCAAAAGTGAACTTACCATTCAGCCTTTCCATTTTCAACAATACTTACTCATAAGAGTTAAACATTACACAAGTTATATCATCAGAGGGACCATCACCTAAGACAACTCTAAGTCATACTTGTGCAATGTGCAAGTAGCATCCCATACTACTACTCACACTAAGTACTCATTTGAAGTCACCATAGGCAAGGCACATTCAAATACAATAAGTCATAACAAGGAAGCAACACATAATACAATCCAAGTATAGCATGCATCATTACATTAGACATTCAAATCAATATTATTTATTAGCTTCATTTAGAGGACTTTCATAACAATAGTTTAGAGAACTCGTTGTAGCCCCTTCAAAGCCTACTCGTGCAATGTATAGATAGCATCCCATACTACTATCTACACTTTGTAGTACCTATCAAGTAACTAAAGTGCACATCTCACACGATGGGAATAAGGGTTTAACCGACTTAGACTATGAGAGCTAGATCATGGAATCTGATGTACTGTCCCACATCGTAAGGGTTGGTCTACTTGCCTAAGGTAAACCGATATTTAGCTTAAGTGGATCCACTAGCTAGACCTATGTGGACACATAGTTAATGGACAAGGAGATTTCTACTAGATACCCCGCCTCAACTCACGTGAGGGCATCAATCTCAAGAGATTGTTACTAGAAACCCCGCCTCAACTCACGTGAGAGCTTCCATCTCATTCAATATCCTCTCGGTGCTTAGCCTACATTCCCATATAGAATTTTAACATTCATTACATTGAGGGATAAGAGATTGTTACTAGACACCCTGCCTCAACTCACGTGAGGGCATCCATCTTAACCCAATATTCATTCGTTGGATAACTTATAGATTCAAAGATGAGAATAACCTTTCATCTAAGAATCCCATTATCATTCATTAGTGTAAGATCAAGAATATCCTTTCAATCAACACATCATTATCATTCATTAGAGTACATTTGAGAATAGCCTTTCAATAAGTACTTCATCATTAACATTATCATTGAACCTCATTCATTATTAATTCAAGTGTCTTTGTGTATGTTAGAATAGCCTTTCACATAAACATCATCATTCAAAAGTGTTAATAGAGAGATAACATTCAACCCTAACACAATTAGCTTCTAGACATGATCCTCATTCATTCATTTAGATCACGCATGCATCATATCACATTCATATATACAACATCATGATAATACTTCTATTCCTTACACTATGCCTTCAAGGCCATGATCACAACATATATAGGAAGTAAACACCTCCACCTTTCAAGTGGATCAACAATTCAATCACAATTCTAATACATCAAGTAATTAGGTCAAACTTGCCCTTTCAAGGCAATGATCACAAATCCTAAATTCACCAACAATTCACCATAATTAGGCATAGATGATGATACAATTCAATAATCCAAAGAATTCTAAGCAATTTCCATCAACATTCATTCATAATCAACAAAACCCGCTCTGATACCATTTTTCGCTGCATAATTCATCTTACGTCTGGCTAAAGGTTTTGTTATAATATTCTTTAGCTAAGGGTTTTAACCTTGATATTTCTTTTATATTATTTATGATGTATTCTAGTTATAACATATCTTGGGTTCTTCGGTACATATGTAAATTATTTTCTATTAATTGTTCTAATAGTTTTATATCTTCCATAGCTTTTATCCAATATTGTAAATATTTGTAATTCATTTTTAATCTGAATTTATTTCTAAATCGTACCATTCTATTCTTTCGAGGTCTAAATCATGTAGGTCTATTTCATACCATTCTTGGTTTAGTATATCTTC
>JAJOOO010027184.1:0-17675 GCA_029582685.1 Solanum piurae
AAAAAAAAAATTCACACACTAAAAAAACCATGACTTCCTCATTGTCTCAAGTCTTTATACTTTGTTTAATACTTCAGTTTTTTCTCATCAACTTTTGTTAATTCATTAATCTTGTTTGACTACCAAGTAGCAATTGTTAATGTTGCTTCATCAAAAACAGACGTAAAATGCACCGTTTAATATATTATGAAACATTTTAATTTGAATGAGGAATTGTCCATGGTGAAAGAGGTTAGTCTACAATTTATTTGATCTTGTGGTGCACTCCGTAACAAAAATAACTTTTAGCTGCAACAAATATGCACATGATTAACAAAGAGTATTAAAGTTATTATAGGTATTAATTAATTTTTGTTAGATTCAATGTCACTATAGATTTAGCGGCACTTACAAAGAATGCTAAAATGTAATTTGTCACTAGTAATTGTCTCTAAGAAAATATATTTAGTGATAATTAAACTATTATTAACAACTAATTATTGCTAAAAATTATTTTTGATTTAGTCAATGAAATATTCAATTTGATTTTCTTTGACCACCCAACTTTAACGAAATATGTCCCTAATTTGTAAAATTAATTACACTCTATTTTAAGTCAATGGTCATTTACTCAAGAGATTAATTTTTTTTTACATGCATTGAATCTTAAATAACACAAAATACAATTATAAATTGGACTCTCTCTCTCACACACAAAATAATAATAATAATAATAACATCATGCCTTCCAAATTATCTCACTTCTTGGTCCTTTTTTTCCTACTTAATTTGTTCTACTCATCTTATGTTAATTCAATAATCTTGTTTAGTTACAGCATTTATATTGTTAATGCAACTCCAAAATCAGTGGATACACATTGCTATTTAAGAGGAGATGATATTGGTGACCATCCATTAGCTCCAAATGAATTTTACTCAATTGAAATTCCAATTGTTGTTAAAGGAGATAATCATGTATTTTGTGACATTATTTTTGGGGACAAAAAAGGAAAATTTGAGCTTTTTAATTATGATAGAGATCTTCAATCTTGTGATATGAATACACATACTTGTTATTGGGATGTACAAGAAGATGGATTATGTATGAGATCAGGAGATCATTGTATTTTGCATTTTAATTGGAATTAATCATTAATTCCAATTGAAATATTTATAAGTTTTATTTGGATATGCTATATATGAGTTTTTCCTTTTCTTTGAGTCACCAAATCAAAAGTATTCTAATTAAATAAATACTCATAATAAGATTCTGAAGCTAACAACACTCATATCAAGCAATTTGAAAAATCGGATCAAATCAACCCATAAATTCGATTTCGAAAACTAAGGGTAAATCTGGAAATTAATATGAAAATGTGTTAGCCAAAGAATTTAGAGCCAATAGTAAAAATCATTTCGAAAACGGAGTTGAAATCAATCCACAGTCCTCAATTTATCAAAATCCCTCAATCTTCTTCAAAAGTCTTTCAAGTTGGGGTGAAAGCCAATGTTTAAACATCAAAATCATGAAAAAATCAATGGGTAAAAATGGTGAGTTTTTGCAAGAAAACAATGTTCAGGCAAAAATTGCTCATTACGATCACCCAAAAGCCTCACGATCTTGATGAGTAAACATGTCTACTCATTAAAGTTAACCATCGCGATCGTGATTGGGACTCACGTGATCGCGATGACCAACACACTGGCTCTACGCGATCACGAGAGAAGGTCTCGCAGTCGCAATGAACAACATCCCTGGGACCAGAAAAACAGATGCCTGAACACACAAGGCACAAATTCTCGAATGAACTCTCGAAATTCGTTCGAAACCCTGAGTACATAAACCAAATAGGCTACCCAACTAAATTCGACGTTTCAGACTCAATGAAACCATCAAAACACAAATTTGATGTCTCCTTCCTGAACACACAAGGCACAAATTTTCGAATGGACTCTCGAAATTCGTTTGGAACCCTGAGTACATAAACCAAATAGGCTACCCAACTAAATTCGACGTTTCAGACTCAATGAAACCATCAAAACACAAATTTGAGGTCTCCTTCCTGAACACACAAGGCACAAATTTTCGAATGGACTCTCGAAATTCGTTCGAAACCCTGAGTACATAAACCAAATAGGCTACCCAACTAAATTCGACGTTTCAGACTCAATGAAACCATCAAAACACAAATTTGATGTCTCCTTCCTGAACACACAAGGCACAAATTTTCGAATGGACTCTCGAAATTCGTTTGGAACCCTGAGTACATAAACCAAATAGGCTACCCAACTAAATTCGACGTTTCAGACTCAATGAAACCATCAAAACACAAATTTGAGGTCTCCTTCCTGAACACACAAGGCACAAATTTTCGAATGGACTCTCGAAATTCGTTCGAAACCCTGAGTACATAAACCAAATAGGCTACCCAACTAAATTCGACGTTTCAGACTCAATGAAACCATCAAAACACAAATTTGAGGTCTCCTTAACTCAAAATCCATGAAAGTTGCAATAAATTAACTTAATGCTCAAAATGACTAAACTAGCCTTGGGACCTCTGAAAATTCAACCAATGCCTCTCTTAGGCCTAAAATCATCATCAGAATCTAATGAAACTGTCGAAAATTTGACCCGATCATCCGAAGTTCGAATGTTTACCAAAGTCAATTCAAAGGTCAAAATCACCAAGACTTCCAACTTAAGCCTCAAATCCACTAAACCCCTCCGAATCTGGAATCAATGATTCTCCCAGACCAATTTCCACATTCTAGAACTAATGGAGCTGGCAGTTTCATTTTGAGACTCAAAACTTCGGCTGACACCGAAAATCACTTTTAACCAACTTAAGCCTTTTCAAAACTCCGAAACTTCTGAAAAGCACAATTTTTTACTTAACTTTCCAAATCAACCTTACAAACCAATCAAAAATTACTCGAGACAACTATCGAAGGGGTAAAATGATGCTTTTATAAATATATTCAAAACTAACCTTCCAACAAACACGTCTTTAATTTTTACAAAAAACAAATGATGGGGAAAACCAAGAATGTTAACTGTTAAGAATAATTTTTTTTTAGCGACAATAAATATGTATATTAACGAAGAGTGCTGAAACTTTTATCGGTATTAGATAATTTCATTAGATCATTTACAAAGAATGCTAAAATGTAATTGTTACTAGTATTTTCCTCGAAAAATATATATTTAATGGTAATTAAATTATAATTATTAATTAATTATCGCTAAAAATTATTTTTGACGTATGAATATGGAAGTCAATTTGATTTTCTTTGACCTCTCAACTTAACTAAATATATTAAATGGGATTTATGTATATTTTTTATTTTTATTATATTTAGAAAAAGTTTAAATTGACCATGAATTGTGATGCAAATATGGGCCTAATTTGGAAAAATAATTACTCTTCTATTTTAAGTCCATGGTGATTTACTCAAGAGATTAGAAAAAAAAACAGATTACATGCATTCAATCTTAAATCACACAAAATACAATTATGAATTATACTCACTCACACACACACAAAAAAAACATAATACCATCATGTCTTCCAAATTATCTCACCTCTTGGTCCTTTTTTTCCTACTTAATATCTTCTACTCATCTTATGTTAATTCAATAATCTTGTCTATTTACAACATTAATATTGTTAATGCAACTCCAAAATCAGTGGATACACATTGCTATTTAAGAGGAAGTGATCTTGGTGATCATCCATTAGCTCCAAATGAAGTATACTCAACTGAAGTTCCAATTGTTGTTATAGGATTTAATAATTTATTTTGTGACATTATTTTGGGGGACAGAAAACAAAATTTTATGCTTTTTGATTATGACAGAGATGGTAAATCTTGTGATTTGGATACACATACTTGTCATTGGAATGTACAAGAAGATGGATTATGTTTGAGATCAGGAGATCATTGTATTTTGCAATTTAATTGGAGTTAATTATTAATTCCAATTGAAATATTATAAATTTTATTTGGATATATACATGAAGTCAAGTTGGTATTAATTGTTTGAGCCAATAAATGGACAGGTCATTTGACCAAGTAGCCAATAGCGTATGAGGTAGAAGTTTTACATTGTCACGTTTATTGCAATTTTCTAAATTTGGATATTAAATATTTGACAACTAAAATTAAAGAATAAATCATTTAATATTAACGGTCATTATATTCTAACTATATTCAAAGATTGATTATTTTTTAATTATAAATAGAGTCTCCATTAACTTTAAAAAAATATAGAATCATTAAAGAGAAAAAAAAATCCATCATATCTTTTCCAATTTCTCATATATTCATATTTAGCCTTTTATTTGTTACAATATCATCATTCAGTTCAACAGATAATTCTCAAGTTAGTCTTACTAATACAACTCCACATTTATTGGATAAAAATTGTATTTCTGGAGGAAAAAATGTGTGATCTCACTCAATGAGATTTAATGATGTTTACAATATTAAAATTGCAATTTTCCCCAAAGGAGATAACACAATTGTGTGTGATATTACAATGCATATTCCAAATGGAAACAAACAAGGAAAATTCAAGTTGTTTGATTTGATGAGAGATGTTGGTAAATGTCAAAGCAATATTTGTCAATTGAGTGTACAAGTTGATGGGGTTTGTTTTATGCTTGATGATCATTGTGAATTACATTTTGATTGGTCTTAGATTTATATATAAGTTCATGTATTGATGGATTGGAAAATGAGATGTTATCTTGTTTTGGAGGTTGAGTAATTGAGGACATTGTTTGAAGTCTGATTACTTGAATTATTCAGATCTTACTTACTAAGTTTGTTTATATTTTTCATGAAATAGAAATGCAAGTGATGTGATTAGAGGATTTGGTGAAAAATAGATTGTATTTGACTTATCAATTTAAAAAGCGTTTTGAGCAAAATTAGTATTTGATCAAATTTTTAAAAAGTTTATCCGATTGTTTTACTCAAGAGTGCTAATTTTTAAAAAAAGATTTTTTGGGGTAAAACTACTTCTATAGCTTTTGAAAATAAGTTTCTACTAATGCTTTACAAAAATACATATTTTTCTCTAGAATAATTTGGTCAAACAAAAAATAAGCATCCTTTTTAATAAATAAATACTTTTGACCATTAAAAAATTTGGTCAAACAAACTATAAATCCATCTATGTTTTTTAGATTTTCTTAGTAATGGCGCAATTATTTTTTGGCAAATTTTGATCTTTTATTCATGACTTTGCAAAAGAATTATTCCACAGGCAAAAGCCCAACCCTCACTAGCCCATTACTGAAAAAATAAAAAATAAAAAAAACATACAACGAATAACACCAAGGCCCAACCCAAACTGGACACAGACGTATATATATATATATCTATTACATAGTAGGGTTTCCTAAATGGGTCCTCTTCACTTCTATTTGTCCCTCGCCGCTTTCTCCTTCTCTTCCATTGCTTTCCATTTCGTCACCTACGATGTCGCCTCCTTGGACTAAATCCATCTCTACGGCCCTCTTGCTATGGATCATCAACGTGATGTTGATGTGTTTTGTGGTTGCTGATAAATCAGCTAACAAGAGTAAGTATCTTATTATCTGAGTTCGTCTTCCTCTCTTCCATTTTCATTTATTCATTCTAACTTCATTGTTCTTTTCCAGTTATGCTCTCAGGTTCCATGGGTTGTGCTCGTTGTTTTTTATTGTCGGATCTTGTCTAAAGGAGGAAAGTCTCTTCATTTGGTAGGTCCTCTTGCTTCCTTTCTTTATTTCCTTTTCCTGCTATAGCTACTCATAATCTTCATGCAGGTGGTCATGTGACAAAGTGCAAGGATAGCTCTACTCTGCCGCCCTTAAGAGTATTGCTGGCATTCTCCAGGTTTAGTAGTTCCATTCCTAACTCTAGATCCCTCATTTTATCGAGTCCTTTTTGCTGGCTGAAATAACATAGGTTAAATGACATTTTCTTGTTTTTGTTGCCTTCTGATGTTGCTTATGGAAAACTTTATGTTGTAGCCTTTTCTTGCCCCCTATCCCCTTAAAGGTGAAATTCTTAAGTACGGGCATAGTAGTTTATCGTTGTTGATGATTCTCCTCCCCTCCGTCTCCATGCTATTTAAACGTGTGAATGTGTAGTTTCCTTTGTCAATAGCTATGTTTGCAAAATGATCTGCTAACTTATTTCCTTCTCTTAAAATGTGTTGGAAAATAAATTGCTTCTCTCGTAAACATGCCTGAATTTGTAACACTATTTCTACAATCACCCATTGACATGCCCACTTCCTTTCTAGTGACTGCTTGTGTATTGACTATTTACAATGTTTGCATGTCTCTAGTATAACTTTAGCTTCTGCGACTGTATTTGTAGTATCTTCTATGCTTTCTCATTTCGCATATTCAACATCACCCCTATCATTTCTCAAACAAAAGGCATAGAAACTGTGACCCGAATTTCCCATGGAGGTTCCATCTATATTATATTTCACCCACCCATTTGGTGGGAATTCCTATAAAATTCTCTTTATCTTCAATTTAGGTCTATATATTGTCCACTCTATCAACATATCAGACCATTTAATAGGACATGGCATATGGGGTTTCTTTATTCTTACCAACATATACACACTCCTAGTGACATTGCTAATAATTCGTGTAACTGATGTCTGATACCCTTCATGTTTCATCCTGTTACTTTTTCTCCATAATTCTCATATTACAAAGCTGGGTAAAGCTCTAAAGAAAGGTATCATATTCTTCTCAGCAATTGTCCCCCACAACAACATTTAAACTTTCTTTAATTGAAGTCCATCAATGTTTAAGCCTGTAAAAGAGAAAAAATAGGACCAGGTCCTGTTAGCTAAATTAGATTTAAGAAACACATGGGATAGTATAATACTACATACTATACATTCTCTCATTATATAAGAAATAGTTCGCACTGAAGCAGGCACACCTCCGTCGATGTACCTTCTTCAGCGTGTTTCAAAAAAATAAATTCACAATCCACGGGGTTGTAATTAAGAGTAGGTGGTTGATTGACCATATAGCTAGTAAATTGTGGATATCTTCTAGAGATACTAGGACGATGAGGAATCAAAACTAGACTATGTTTGTTGTAACCATTGTAAGTTAAAGTTTCCTTAACTTTAGTCTTCTTCACTATTCACCTAACATGATCTAGCTCACCCTCTAACCTCCTAACATTTTTAATCTCACCTATTGACTTCGACTTATTTAGACTTATCGTAACCATCTCCACACCACTACAACTATCAGCTTCCCTCAATTATACACCACCTTTGGGCACATCTCCTAAGGTGGAATTAGTAATCAAATGATCCTAAGCAGTTTGAGGTACTACCATTATCGGTAGCTCTGCATCTAGGGTTTCTGAAACCTTGATGACATTGGCAGCGACGATGGCCGTAGAATCATCTTTCTTTAGGGTTTTACGATTTCTTCGAGTGTAAACTTTCTCGGAGAAACGTGTATCTTCTGAATCCATCCGAAATAAAACCTGGAAAAAAAAACCCGATTTGGGAACTTTGGATTTCCAAAAAAAATTGAAAACAATTTCAGCGAAGCACATTCAAAAATTGAAAACTTACAAAAATGTGTATCACTTTCGTTTCTTATTTTCTTCCTTTTTTCGTAAGTTTTTTATTTTTCAATCAACTTCGTTGAAAAGGTTTTCAATTTTTTTTTGGAAACCCTAGGTTCCCAAATTGGATTTTTATTTTTTTTCATGTTACATTTCGAATGGATTCAAAAGATACACATTTCACCGAGAAAGCGTAAAACCCTAAAGAAAGTCGTTTCTACAGTTGTCGCCGTTGCCAATGTCACCAAGATTTCAGAAACCCTAGATGCAGATAAATTGATAAAAGTAGTACCTCAAACTGATCAGAATCATTTGATTACTAATTCCACCTCAGGAGATGTGCCTGAAGGCGGTGTAGAATTGAGGGAAAGTGGTAGCTGTAATGGTGGGGAAGTGGTTACGATAAAGTTTAAATGAGTGGAAGTCAATTTATGATATTAGAAATGTTAGGAGGAGGTTAGAGGGCGAGCTAGATCATGTTAGGTGAATAGTGAAGAAGATTGATGTTAAGGAGACTTAAGTTTACAATGGTAGCATCAAACGTAGTCTAGTTTTGATTCTTCATCGTCCTAGTATCTCTTGTAGATATCCACAATTTACTAGCTATATGATCAATTGGCCACCTACTCTTAATTACAACTTCGCGGGTTGTGAATTTTTTTTTTCGAAACACGCTGAAGAAAGTACGTCGACAGAGGCGTGCCTGCTTCAGTGCGAACTCTCTCTTATATAATGAGAGAATGTATATTCACTACTAGAAATAAGGCCTACGGCAACAAATTTTTTAGCAACGCTTAAGCAACCGTTACTATAGAGGGTCTATTGCAACGGTTTGAATTGTTGCCAAAAGGATTGGGTATTATTGCTACGGCTAGGTAATAAATCCGTAGCCATTGTGTGAAAACTGTTGCAATAGACCTACATATTGCAACGGTTGCTAGAACCGTTGCCATGAAGTCATCTATGACAACATTTAATGCAATTTTTTTTCTATTGGAACGGTTATTAGATCCCTCCATAATTTCCCTCTCTTATTTTGGATGAACCGCCAAAAGATTTTCATTCTATTTTATTTTTAACTAATTTTTTAAATACAATTTATTTTCTCTTTATCAGATATTGATACAAATGAGGCAAATATTTGCTAAGCTCATTTCCCATCTCTTCAACTATCAGAACACAGAAGTTGTCACTGTTCTTCTCTTTAACCTAATTTTTCATCCATTCACAGCATATCGATCGAACACAGAAGTTGGGGAGCATTGCAGGTAAGTTCTTCATTTCTCTCATTTTAGGGCTAACATAAACCCATTTTTGATTTCGAATCTAAACCTATTTCTCTCTTCAAACCTCTTGTGAAATCTAAGGAAATGTAGGGTTGTATGTTTTTTTGTAAAATCTGAGAAATCTAGAGGTTATCTTCTTTAACTGCTGGAGGTTCTCTTCTTCAATATTTGAGGTTATAGCTGAAGAAACTACAAGTTTGAGCTTTTGAGGTTTTATTCTTGAATCTCTTATTTTGTCTTTAATCTTTGGGTGTGGTTAGTGTATTTGATGTATTTCTATGATTGTGGGTTTTTCCCCATTAAATTGTAGATATTGTGGGTTTAATGTTTTGTTGGAGTTATGATGAAATTGACTACTCTAGACCATATTTAACTTGTCATTGATGTTGTATTTCTTGTCCATGAGTTATTCAGTCGGGTTTGAATATTGTTGCATTGATGATGTCTTCATTGATTTCACCTCTCACTTGAGTAGGATGTCAAAAATACACTTTCATTATTGTTAAAGATTTACGTTAGAGCAACAGGATGCAACAGATACATTAACATAAAGATGGAATAAACTAAAATTTGCTACTGGTTCGAAAAGTTATCTTCTCTATCAATCATCACCATCCAGAGCACAACGCCATCTACTCCGGCTAGCACCTTCTACCTCTGGCCGAGTCCGCCATGGTTGCTTGAGCTATAGCCATGGCTATAACTTGTAAGTGCTCCTCTTTTTATTTATGCATTTCTCAGCTGGATTCTTTCTGGTTTATCGATGTATATGAGCTATTGTGAAGTTCCATGGGTGGATAATTTCTTGGTTATCATCATCATACTTCTGGTTTTCCTCTTTTCTCCTTTATTGATTCCTTCTAATTGTTGAAGTACCTCTACTTTTTGCTCCATTAAATTATCAAAAGTGCTATTGTTTGACATGATTTTAGGTCTATTTCCTGTTATAATAGAATGTAGCTTGTGTTGTGACTATTCTGTAGTTGATCCTTCGTTGATGTCTTCTTGAAATGGACTTGTACCTTCTCATGAATTATAAAATAATTATCCATCAACAAAAAGAGACCACGAATGTTCTGCCAAAAGTTATCAGATCAAGCATTACACATTACCTATTTTTACCAATAGTTCAAAATGCCAGTCTGTCCCGAGGCGTTTTCTGGGACCTTCTTTTCCAACTGGTAATTTCTTGTTCTACATTATTCTGATGCCCTTCTCACTTGGCGTATACAACGTATATTCAACGGTTTATTTCATGCTTTAAAGGTTCCTGAAATGGAAGCTGATTACTATCCTTCCAAGGAAGATGTGATTTTACAGAATGAGTCTCAAACAGATTTTTACATAATAGTCTCAGGAGCATTGGTAAGTTAATATGTTGGGAACAATTACTTGAACACATCAAATTTGTTTTTCGTGTTATTAATCAATTATGTATACTATTGCAGGATCTTCTAGTAGATATCGATGGACGTGAACAAGTAAGTATAACACATTCAACAATCATTATATAATTTTCAAACACATTAGCCTTAACTTATTTTTTCTGAAATATGTTCAAAAACAGATCATTGGGAAGGTTATTACTCAAGAATCATTTGGAGATATAAGTGTTTAACTTGGAAGGCCACAACCATATGCTGTTACAACAACTGAAATTTCTCAAATTTTATGTCTGAGTAGGAAAACATTTCTGAACTTTCTTCACGACAATCAAGAAGATGACCAGATTATAATGAGAAATCCTTTTCAGGTGTGTGTACAAGGATATGATCACAAATTGTGCGACACACAACTATAATGAGAAAAGTTGTAATAAACACTCAACTTTCTTTGATCCTTTTTCTTTTTGATAAATAAAACCTGCAAGGATTTGGAGGCTTTGATAATGTGGACGAGGAAAGCGATCCAAGTTTAGTCTTCAACAACTGTTCTCATGTTTCTAAGCAAGATACGCCAACCAATGCTAGCGATCTGATTAGTATAAATATCCAAACTTTAGAAGCTAGAACCAAGAAACAATTTGAAAATGAAAGTGAAAGTGGTGGACGTGAACACCATATAGTTCTTGATCATTCTGTAGTTCCAGGAGGAATATAGAAATGGCTCTGAGTCTACCAGAAAGAAGGTGGAAAGAATATCAACTCAACACATAGCGTGGAGGAAACAAAAGCATCCATGAGGTCCCATGTTGTTCTTATTCAGGTAATAGAAGTCAAACTGGTGCAATTGGGGGAAAATCCATCAAGAAGAGAGTTACTATTCACATGAGAAACAACATCAATTCATTGTAGGAGCAGAATGTGAAATTAATAATATTACCTGATACACTAGAAGAGCTATTCATACTAGTCACAACAAGGAGAACTGATAATGATAGCTGATCCTGCAGGTCCTGTTTATAAGCTTGAGTTTCCGACAATTGGCAAGGTATGGCCAAATCTCTATGTGGTTATATTTGAGAAAAAAAATACTATTGAAGATATTATCAACATTTTGTAAGTCAATGGTATTGACGATGGTTCCGAATTTACCTTTAAAAATATCACAGGGAATGTAATATTGAGTTTACAATATTTGTGGCTTCTTAAGCTTGTGTCTGAAAAATAGAGAATGTAATCCACGATGCAAAAAACACTTGAATGTAATTTCAACCAACTCTCTTGCTATTTGATGGAGTAAATTCCAGTAGAAAAGATGAACCGATCGAGGTATTAACTACTAAGGTATTTTATGATGCATTAATAGTAGCCTGAATTTGTTCCAAAGTTCTTCCTTTTTACTTTTGGTACTATCTTGATAACAAATAAAATGGGCAGTGCATTGACTATAACATACATAATGAAAGTACTTGCAAACAGCGAAACTAATATGAGTTGAAAATCTGATTCGGATTTCTCATTTTTTGCCTTACTTTAGAAATGATATTTGTGACGACTTCTTACCAAAAGAAATCCAGGTCATTTCGAAGTTGAAAATGTAGGAGCACCACACTCATGCCCCAAACCATTCACTAGATACTTATAGGATATATATTCATGAAAGACAATTCTTATTTCTTACAACTCTCTATACTAGATTAAACAATCTGATAGGTGAAAATTTAATACCTTGTGAATCTCTCTTGTTAAGGAACTTGAAACTGTAGTAGTGGTCTAATATAACCTTTTGAAACTGAGTTAGAAAGTAGAAACTAGTTAGTGAAGTAATTTTGGAATAATATCTCTAACTAGTCAAATAACTATATAACTTATGAAGGTATGTTGCTTATTAATTAGTACTATGTATAAGTTGTTGAGAATGTATTATTTACTTTTAAAAGGTAATTTGAGAACTTTCTAATAACATGGTAACTTTCTAAAATAACTATAGCTCAACTATTAAACTTGTAATTATTAGTATGTAGTGAAAAAATTTAAATTTCTTATATTGATCTTCATTTTATAGAGATTGAACTTCAGTGAAAAGCAGAGTCGAAGTGAAATTTGGGGACTCGAAGAAAATCACCTCAGTTTGCTTCCACAAAATAGGTCTGCATCATCTCTTTTTCCCCTTGAAATTCTAGAAATTCAAGTGTCTTCATGCTTCTGTAAAGAATATGAAAATTTGTTAGTTGTCATTCATGTGTGATTGAGAGTAAGAGGATTCACTTACTCAAAAAGATATTAATGTCAATTTTGATCAAATCGTCATTGTTTTTGATTTAGCAATATGTGATTAACATCTTTGTTTAAATTGATTGTTTTTAAGGAAATTATGGTTTATACACTTCTCTTTTATGGTTTTGTGGCTCCGTTTATGTTACACACTTGGAGGTCATGCTTTGAGACACAATGATCTGCTTCTGCTACTCATTTTATCTAGAAACGATTTAGGGTCTTAGGATGAGTTTATGGTGAGTTCTTGAGCTTTACAATTTTAGATTTCTATCCACAAGACATAAAGATTTTAAATGAAATTCACCATTTGATAAATATGAGACTGTTTATTTATTTTTAAGCCTAAAACATGCTTGAGTTCAATGAAATCTCTCTGTCTTTTATATTTAGAACTTCATACTTAGAAAAGTCATTTCTTTACTTCAAAAGGTAACATATGCCTATTTTTAGTCAAAATAAGAAATTATCTAGATTTGTGTTTATCTAAATGTGGGCTAACATCTTATAACCTGTTTTGATCCTATTTGAAAATCTAGTGATATCCATATTGTACATCAAGAACACCTTGAGTGAATGAATTCAAATTCTTGAAGAGAAAAAGTGTTTTAACTTTCAAAATTGTCAATTGTTGTATTTAGCCATGGTTCAAAGTTTGAATTAAGAGTTTACCCTATTCAATTTTGGTTAGGAATTACAATTTTTGTTTTTAAAATTTCAAGTGTTGAATATATACATGCTTCATTATATAAACTTATTGTTTGTGCAGATTCTTATTTGGATGGCCATGAATTATGCATTCTGGAATTAGTAAAAGCCTCGACCACAAGTGATCAACGAGCAAGTAAAAATGGTGTGCAAGTATAATAGTAAACAGAAATGTAAAGATAAATTATGAATAGAAGAACTATATAAATAGAGAAACTATATATATAGAGGATTTGTACAGGCTTGTTGGAGGAGCTAGTTATTGGTTGCTTTAATTGTAACTCTTCTGATTGTTGTTTTAAATATTGTGTTTGTTGAACCAAAAATAGATTACTTTAAGAGTTTTATAAATTTTTATGTGCTATATTTTTATTATATATACAAATAATTATTACAATCAAATAATATAATTTGGTATATTGAACCGTTGCAATATGCCATTTGGCTATTGCAATAGCCTACCAAACTGTTGCAAATGGTTCAAATAACCATTGCAATATGCAAGTTGAACCGTTGCTATAGCTTCAAAAATCGTTCCATAAAACGTCATTACAACACATTAGAAACCATTACATTTGGCTAAAAATCCGTTGCTATAGATTTTCCTATGGCATCGAGTTCATATCTGTTGGAATAGAGACATCTATGGCAACTATTTTCCTATCGTTGCACAAAACCGTTGCGATAGACCTATCGTAACGCGATCAGATGAAATGGTCCCTAAACCATTGCCATATTGCAACGGTTATCTTATCTATTGCAATGGTTTCAGAACTGTTGCCATAAGCCTTTTTTCTAGTAGTGATATTATGTAGTATCATATTTATTTTTTATATAATATAATTTTTCGTCAAATGATGTTTAACTAATAATTATTATTTAGTTTATGTAGTAGATGTTGGACAATACCTTAAAACTCTTTAAGATAATATCTTATTGATTCATGAGAATGCATCTTTTATCGGTACTTTATTTATTATATCGCCAATCATAGGGATGTCAATGGTTCAATTTGACTAGGTATTTCAATAAAAATAATTTTTGTAGAGATTTCTATAAAATTTTACAAATAATTTTATTTCACCAATTATTGGTTATAAGACTAGTTAATGACATAACTGAATTTATAAGTAATTGTATATTACCATCAATATTATCAATTCAGTTATTTCATTTTTTTTTAAAATCTGTTATTTCATAAACTAGTCATATACTACTTTAAAAAAATCAACGATCATCATATCAAATATTTTATTTTCTACTAATGCTTTTCAAAAAAACTTATTTTCTCTAAAATAATTTGGTCAAACACCTTATTTTATAAAAATAAGCATCTTTCTTAAAAAAGCTTAGTCAAACAGACTATATTTTTCAGATTCTCTTAGTAATGGCGAAATAAAAAACTTCATAAAGAGTACTATTCTAAATTTAATGTGAAGAGGTCCATTAAGATGTCCATAATCAAAGTATTTTTAGTCGATCGTTGATTTTTTACTCACAGTAGTTACAAGATATAAACAAATACTACCGAAATTCAAAATAATAAAGCAATAGCTAAAGATTGTCAATTTCAAATTAAAAATCATAGCTAAAATGGATTTCATAATTTCGAAAAATAATTATACACTAATTAAATTAAAGTAGAACAAAAGAAATATTTTTTAAAAAGCTAAAAGTCATAGCTAAAACGGATTCCATAATTTCAAAAAAAGTATACATTAATTAAATTAAAGTAGAACAACCCGCGGGGTTGTAATTAAGAGTAGGTGGCTGATTGATCATATAGCTAGTAAATTGTGTATATTTACAAGAGATACTAGGATGATGAGGATCAAAACTAAATTATGTTTGTTGTTACCATTGTAAACTGAAGTCTCCTTAACTTCAATCTTCTTCACTATTCACCTAACATGATCTAGGATTTTTGAAACCTTGGTGATATTGGCAGCGTCGATGGCCGAAGAAACGTCTTTATTCAGACGGTTTCTCCGGGTGTAAACTTTCTCGGAGAAACGTGTATCTTCTGAATCTATCCAAAATGTAACCTGGAAAAAAAACCAACTTGGGAACTTAGGGTTTTCGAAAAAAATTGAAAACAGTTTCAGCGAAGCAGATTGAAAAATCGAAAACTTACAAAAATGTGTATCACTTCCGTTTCTTCTCTTTTTTTTTCTTTTTAAGTTTTCGATTTTCCAATCTGCTTCACTAAAACTGTTTTCAATTTTTGTTGGAAACTCTAAGTTCCCAAATTGGGATTTTTTTCCAGGTTACATTGTGGATGGATTCAAAAGCTACACGTTTCTCCGGGAAAGTTTACACCCGGAGAAGCCATAAAACCTTGAAGAAAGACGCTTTTATGACCATTGCCGCTGCCAATGTCACCAAGGTTTTAGAAACCTTATATGCAGAGCAACCGGTAAAGGTTAACATCAAAATGATCAGAATCATTCGATTACTAATTCCACCTCGGGAGATGTGCCCGAAGGCAGTGTAGAATTGAGGGAAAATGGTAGTTGTAGTACAGTGGTGGGGAGGTGGTTATGATAAGTTTAAATGAGTCAAAGTCAATAGGTGAGATTAGAAATGTTAGGAGGAGGTTAGAGGGCGAGCTAGATCATGTTAGGGAAATGGTGAAGAAGATCAAACGTAGTCTAGTTTTGATTCCTAATCGTCCTAGTATCTCTTGTAGATATCCAAAATTTACTAGCTATATGATCAATCGTGTAATATCGTGTAAGTTGAAATAACTATGAAGAAGCTGGAAATTGGAAATAGTCATTTTGGAAAGAATTCAAATCTGGAAATTTGGTCAAGTATGGAAAAAAATGAGTTTTCGGTCAACTTTGAACAGTCATAACTCCTAGCTCAGGATGAATTAGGTGTATTTCCAGTTATGTTTGCAAATCCCTTGGAATGATCTTTCCAACGCGGCCGAGTTTACTCGGTTCCGAGTTCGTATGAGTGAGTTATGCCCTTTGGAAGTTGGGATGTTGGTACAGGGCAGCTTAGTCCGAATTGGTAAGGGTATTGTGTTCTTTTCCTTAACCATTTCTTTTGGTTATATTAAGGATTTAGACTGATTTTAAATCAGTTTTCCCATTTAAAAAGTGAGTGTTAGGGTTGTGGGTGAAGAGAGAAAGAAGAGGAGAAGGAGAAGAAGAAGCAAAGTCCGTAAAGATCGTCGTGGTTTTCATCGGGGGTGATCCCTATTAAGGTATGTGAGATCATAGTGTTGGGTTGGTTCATTCTCCCACACACCAAACTCGTTTTAATTCCGAGAAAAGATTGGTTGTGTTTGTTGAAGTTTGTGGTTGTGTTTGTTGAAGTTGTAGTTGTGTTGTTGAAGTTTCTTGTTGGTTTGGTGCATACTTCCGGTTGTGATTTCAAGTTGAATCTATTGTATATTAAGGGGTTTTATGATTCTAAGTGTTTGGGGCTGGAACCTTTGAAGTTAAGGTGGTTTAGAGTTGGAAAAAACAAAGGAGAAAAGTCAAATCTTCTGGGGAAAAGGCTGGGGCGTCGCGCCAGCTAGCACGCCCTAAAAGGGACTCTGAAGTTTCCCCCTTGGGGCGGCGCGCCATGCAGAGCGCCCAGCAGGCCTCTCTGAAGTTTGAGGGCTGGCGCCCTGCGCCTCTCAGAGCGCCAAAGACGCCAATCCTTCCCATTCATTCCCCACTTTTTCATACATGTTCCTTGGTAATGTACCTATGTTTTATAGTTGTTTTCAACACTCTAAGGTACATCTAAACATCAAGAACTCATCCATAAACATGAGATCATTACCCTTGAATTCATAATCCAATTCGAGGAAAGTTCGGATCAAAGTCAAGTGAAGTTAGAGTCAAGCTTAGAAGTTAAGAAGCAAGTCTTTAAAGTTTTTCAAGAGTCTTTAATGAACGTTTTAA
This sequence comes from Solanum piurae, assembly GCA_029582685.1. NCBI lineage: Eukaryota > Viridiplantae > Streptophyta > Magnoliopsida > Solanales > Solanaceae > Solanum > Solanum piurae. The sequence continues at coordinate 17,146 of JAJOOO010027184.1, forward strand.
CTTCGTTTTAAGGCTCAAGTTTCAAGTAAGGCAAAGAGTAAAGAGTTGAGTTCATTTCTCAAAAGTTATTAGGGAACTAAGTATTCCCAAAGAAGTTTATAAATGTTTTAACATTTGAGTAAGAAAGGAACTATGTTTTCCAAGAGAGCCTTTGGGCTAAGCTTTGAGCAATTATCTCAAACTAAAGAAAGAGGTGTTTAAAACACATATGAGCTGAAGTATATTTTGAGAGTATTATTGAGCACCGAATTGGAGATGCGAGTTCATATTAACTCAACTCTCCATAAGAACCATGTAGCCAACATGGGACTTAACGGGTCATTCTTTTTAGATGATCACGTAAGTTAAGCTAGTGGATCCACTAAGTTAAGTAAGGTCCTATATCACGGCAAGGTATAGGATGTTCCTTGGGCAACGTGAGGCAAAACGTTATATCATCACTAAGGCTCATAGTGGTGGTTGTCGGTTAAAGAATCTCCCACTAAAGTTATATTACTTTTATATAAGTAAAGTTGAGTTTGTTATTGTTT
>JAJOOO010027187.1:0-12715 GCA_029582685.1 Solanum piurae
TTTTCTACTTATTCTTCTCCTAATTTGATATGAAATACATAAATAGATGGATTCTTTCTCCAAATAATTATCTTACCCCTTGATACACTAATCACTCTTCCTATAATTTTTTCAACCAAATCAATTTTTTTCTCTCAATATAACATTTCTCCTACCAATATCTTCGAAAGGATCATGATTACTTCTTTTCTCTTTTGTTGAAGAAATTCGAAGGCCTAAAAATTTGATATACCAAATCAATTTATTTCTCTCAATACAACATTTCTCCTATCAATATCTTTGGAAGCATCATGATATACTTCTTTTTTTCTCTTTTGTCAAAGAAATTCGAAGGCCTAGAAATTTGATATCCGTATATTCTTCTTTATCATCATAAGAAAAGAAGTAAAGAAGAAATGAAGAAAAGAGGAGGAGTTCATTATTGTTGGTGATATCCGTATATTCTTCTTTATCATCATAAGAAAAGAAGGAAAGAAGAAATGAAGAAAAGAGGAGGAGTTCATTGTTGTTGGTTAGAAATACTCAAATATATTTATTTTATAGGCTAAATAATATAAACAATTATGAAAAATGAAAAGTTTTTGGTCTTTTCATGTTCCATTTACTTAAATGTATATTAGTGTGAGGAAAGTTTTAAAGAACATGATTAATTGGGTAATTCATTTAAATGCTTTTAGTTTTTTTAAAATACAAATAAAAAATAGAAAATAAATATAAAACTTCAAAAAAAGGAGATAAAAGATAAATGAAAAAGCTGGCCATAGAGAGGTGCCACATCAGATTGTCTATATTCAGCTTTATGTATATATATAGATAAGGTAATTTTAATTATTATTTTTATTAGATAATTATATTAACAAATCCTCTTATATGAAATCAAAGTAATGTGATTTACTTATTAGTGGTTATACATGATTCTAGGTATATTATGATCTCTTCTTAAAATTTTCTTATGCATGGACGTTTATTGTTATGATTTCTAAGCAATATATCTTTTCTTTGGTTGTTAAGTAAATTTTTTGTTGAATTTGTTTCATTTTTTGCATAAAGTGAAATGAAAAATGTATCAACAAGCTACAACATCTATTCAAATAGACTTCTTATCAAACTACTTATTATGAGTATCTCAAATATATCTTTTTGATTATGCTTGTATTGTAGCTATTATTAATTAAATATTTTTAAGATTCAGTTTTACTTGATACACGTCGTATATGTGTTTTGTTTCTTTTAATTTGTTGGTTTAATTTTCTTTTTTTGTTCATTATTTTATTTAATATTTTTTCTTTGTGTATTTTCATAGGTGGTTTCGAAAATAATAAATTGTTCATGAATAAGAACATTGAAAGGAAACTAATATCTCATCACCATATAGACTTTAGTTTATTATTGCTTTCATTGATATTATTTCTCAAAACATTTAGATATCCAAAGGCATGATCTTAATTAGTTTTTAAAAACAATACCAATAAAATTATATTTTCTTCTCTATAAAATTGATTGGCCGAGAAATGAAATCAAACTTAATTTTGACATATTTAAAGTTTCAAATTTAGTTCCAATAAAAAAAAAAGAGTGAATTACGTTGAACTAGCTATTTTTAAATTCGAATAATCTCATTTTAATATGAGTTGAATTTGTATTTGTATTTTACATGAGTAATCTGAATATAAGTTATTATCAATAGTTTAACAAATCAAACAAACTTGAATTGAATGAGCACCACAATTTTTTAATTTATCCAAATGTATGGTAACTTGAAATTTAAAATTAATATCTATATATATTTATAAATAGTTGGGCATAGATAAAGTGATATTATAACTCTGCCAATAACCATATTTTTCTTCTTCTTTTCCTCATTTTGTTTTTACCATTTTCCTATTTTTTTAAATCTGTTGGTATTATTAAAACAAAAAAATTCAAAAAATCAAAAGTCACTACTTCAAATTTTTCTCCTGAATATATGTTACTCATTTTTTCCAATTGCTCACTATTAACTATCAATTATTGTATTCAAGTCGATCTCTTTAATGTGTTAGTACCTATCATTTTGATTTAAAAATCTAACTTTGATTAAATAATTACTCAATTAATTAGGGAAAGATAATTACCATAAAATAAAAGGAAAGATTAAAGATGTTAGATTTCAAATAGGTGATGAGAATATTAAAGTAGAAAAAAGTATTAAAAAATTGACTATTCAAAAATAAAGCGTAATTTTTTACTAACAACAAGAATAAGGGAAACAAGAAAATAATGAAAATAAATAAATAAATAAATATAGGAAGGATCGAAGGAAGTAACAATCCGTAAAAATAAAAAGAGGAAGTAGGATAAGAGAGGGTAAGAAAACGGAGATAATCAAGAAGAAACTAATGAAAAATCGAGAGAAAGTGACCTATTTTCTAAACTAGAGCTTATTATTTAGGATATGAACAAATGAGGGGGAGATTAGATATGGTAATAGAAAAAAAAAATTTAAAAATAATAACTAAGAAACGATATTAAAATACAATTAATTTATACTTATATTTACCTTTACTTTTCATTTTCATTCTTTACTTTATTTTATTAGAAGAAATTTTTTAATGTATATTATTGATTTTGTAAGGATATGTATGAAGTTCGTTTCTAAATTTATAAATAGTTTTTATAACCGCATGAAGCACGAAAATGTTCACTAGTCATAGCATATATCGGGAGATTGTGAGTGTGGCCCACTAAAATGACACGTATGAAAAAAATTAATTTCACCTTTAATTAGAACTTATAATCAAATAATCTCAAAAATATATTTTAGATCATTAATTTATTAAGTCTATAATGTTTTTTTCTTAAATTTAGTGCAAGTAACAAAGGATGTATTGCCCTTAATATATGCGTTGCTACAGTTTGGACTAATCAGAAAACCAACAACCTGTATATGGTGTAATCCTAATATTAGTTTAATCCCTAGAATAGTTAATGATTAGGATGTAATCTAACTACTATAATATAATAGATAGTTGTGGCATAAGAATTAAGAACCACCTATATATGCATGAATTATCTAAGAAGAGAAACGTAAAGAGTTGTATCTTTTTACATTCAATATTGTTCAATAATTTTTTTCACTATCAAATACAATATTCTTATGCTACTTGTATTCTAAATCAATACTACTGAAAACAAAACTTTATAGAAACAGTAAATTCCAAAGTTTAAATCACGTAGTGAAGAACCTGTATTCTAAACCAATACTCCTGATAACAAAACTTTGTAGAAACAATAAATTCTGAAGTTTAAATCACGTAGTGAAGAACAAACATTAATTAACAAAACGTATCAGAATTTGTAACAATCGTATTGTCATGATCCAAAATTACAAGCCGTGATGGCACCTATATTCCCAATCGATAGGTAAGCCAACCCAACACTTTTACCAATCTTATTTAATATAAATATGGGAAAAATGAGCGACAAGTAGAATATGCCAACAACTAAGTCTTCATAAGTATTAACTGCGGAAAACTAAACTACAACCCAAGATTAAGTGTCATAAGTACAAGAGCTTCTAAAAGTCAATACAAGTCTCTAACTATTTAACAAGTCTATACAAAAGAAATATCCTATCAAAATACCCACACAACCTTAAGAAATAACGATAGATGAAGGAATGGGCCGCAGAATATCGAAGCAGCTCACCACAACTCCAACATAATCCAAACTCAGACTCAACCTGTCACGCCCCGAGCCTACACCCTGGACGGGACTGACACTCGAAGACCATTGCTGGTCCCAAGCGAACCCTTGGTCTGACTTACTTACTCATCGGAAGACTATATTCATACTTATAATGATCAAACACTATACTCACTTGAATAAAGAAAATACTGGGAATGCTTAAAAGTCAAACATTCAACTTGGCCAAAAATGGCAACTCAAGTCTTAGCATAAGATGAAATGAAAAAACTAAAGAACTACATATGACTGTCTATGAAGCCTCTAGAACAATTGAGATGGATGTCGGGACAAACCCCACGACATCCTAATGAATTAATAAAATAGCTGAAAGCAATAAAATGAGTCCTCCGGAAGGCAAAGAGGCTCACCAACAGACTCTGGACTGCTCACTGGATCAACGATGCGCTGGATGCCGATCCTAGTTACCTGTATCTGCATTACAATACGATGCAGGTCAACTGGCATCAGTACATTGAATGTACGAGTATGCGAGTTGGAATGCTAAATACAACATAGGCTTGAAAAAGAATCTGAAAGAAACGGAAGAACTTACCTGGCTCAACTCAACTCAACTCAACATAACTGAATTCATTTCAATATAAAGCAGTTTAAAACAAATGCAATATAAAGAAAAGATGTTTAAAACGTGATGTCAATTCTGTGTATATGCAAAGATACATATAACGCTGAAATGTATGTAAAAATACAAATACTGTGTATATAAGAATACAATAACTTCTGTGGGAGTTTCTCTAACCGTCAACCATTACGTAGAGCTATTCTAATGATACAACATTTTGCCTCACGTTGCCAGGGCCGTCATATACCTTGTCGGGGGTATAGAACCTGAACTACTAAGTGGATCCACTAGTCTATGCTAAAAAGCACTAAAGAAATCATCAAAAAAGTATGACCCTTTTCTACCCATGATGGCTACATGGTTTATAGGGGCTGTGAGTTGTCTGAACTCTCCCCCATATTGGTGCTCAATACTACTCCCAAAAATATGATATTAGCTCTTATGTTTAAAAACATACTTCTTCTGTGATTTGAAATTAGTGCTCAAAAACTTAGCTCAAAGGCTATCTTGAAAATCAAAGTTTCCCCTTTTGCTTAATTTAGAAAACGGTTACTCTTTTCTATAAACTAGCCCGAAGGCTCTTTTGGAAATCGAGGTTTCCTTTCTTGTTTAAATGTGCAAATATTTTAAACCCTTTGGGAATACATAGTCCCCATATACTTTAGACTTTGATCTTAACTACTCTTGACTTGACTCTTAACTGGTCCTTGAATTGAATTATGGACTCAAGGATTTTGATTTATGATAGGAAGGATCACATGATGTTTAGGAATGATCTTAAATAGCCAAAAAAGAGAAAAGTCACAAAATCACCATCTTGGAGCAAGTCCGCGACGCAGAGGTGTTTTAAATAATTACTCGTGAAATTATATTTTGAGACAGAGGAGTCTGCATCTTAACCACGATGTGGAGAAACTTTTTGGTCATTGGGGGAGCAAGTCCGCAACGTGGACTTGCGTGCCAGATCATACTCGACTTTTTCCTTCTCCGTTTTACACCCCCAATTCGCCTAAATTCGAATATTTTTCTCAATAACTCTTTAGATTCAAATACCCAACATATGTACCTAAGAATCTAACACAACACAACTCTATAATTCGACTCAAAGATCTCAGAAACTCCTCAATTCATCCCAATTCAAGAACAACATTCAAATTCAAGAATACATGTCAAGAACATCAACTTTCAAACTCTTTTAGGATAAATTTCGCTGAACTAAACATGCTTGACGCGTGGGTGAATGAACCAAATGCTATGAAAGACTCACATACCTTGTAAGATGAATTCCTTGGCGAATCCACAGCACAAATCGATCGGTCTTGGCGAACCTTGAGCTTTTCCTCTCCTTTCTCCTCTTTTCTCTTTTCTAGAAAAGGACTAAATTACCCTTCCAAAAATCCGGATTAGACTTTCCTTAATCCAACAACCCAACTTCCAAAGGGGATAACTTACTCATAAGAACTCGGAATCGTTCAAACTCGGAGGCGTTGGAAAGATCATTCCAAGAGCTTTCCAACCATATCTGTAAATACACCTAAATCATCTTGATCTAGGAGTTATGATCGTTTTAAGTTGACCAAAACTCGACTTTTCCTAACTTATACAAATTTCAAATTTTCATTCTTTCCAAAAATGACTGTTTCCAATTATTAGCTTCTTCCTAGTTATTTCAACTTGCGTGATGTTACAATATCTCCCCCTTGGGAACATTCGTCCTCGAATGAGATTACTGCTACTAGGCTAAGGGTGGTAACATCAAGTTCAAACACCCAATCAAGTAAATGAAAACAAACAACATGCTCACTCATAATTTAAAGAGTACTAAGAAGAAAATTTGTACCTTGGTCTGCATTTTTCTCTGGATTCAAAGAGATGTTTATATCTCTTCTTCATATCCTCTTCAGCTTCCCAAGTAGCTTCCTCAACAAATTAGTTCCTCCAAAGGACTTTGACTGATGCTACCTCTTTTGTTCTCAACTTGCGAACTTGGCGATCTAGAATATGAACAGGAATATCTTCATAAGATAAGATATCCTTGATCCTAATATTTTCAGTTGGTATGATCAATGAAGGATCACCCATGCACTTCTTTAACATGGAGACATGAAATACCGAATGAACCGCTGCTAACTCTTGTGGTAGCTCCAAATCATAAGCTACTTTGCCAATCCTCTTGGAAATTCTGTAAGGACTAACATACCGGGGACTAAGCTTCCCCTTCTTGCCAAACCTCATAACACCCTTCATGGGTGAAACATTTAGATATACCCAATCATCTACTTCAAACTCTAACGCCCTTCTCCTAACATCAATGTAGGATTTCTAACGACTCTGCGCCATTTTCAACCTCTCTTGGATCATTTCACCTTCTCCATAGCTTGATGAACTAAATCTGGTCCTATCAACCCAGCTTCACCAACTTCAAACCATCCAATAGGAGATCTGCATCTTCTCCCATAAAGAGCTTCATATGGAGTCATTTGGATGCTAAAGTGGTAACTATTGTTGTAAGAGAATTCAATAAGGGGTAGGTGATCATCTCAATTACCTTTGAAATCAATCACAGTCTAATAATAATAATAATAATAATAATAATAATAATAATAATAATAATAATAATAATAACTCAAGAACTTAGAACTCAATATCAACTCATCTCAAGAATACTGAAATCTAAGGATAGAGCCCTAAATTACTCTTTTACTGATTTAAAAGTAGATGTAGGGCGTGAGGACGAACTAGTCCAACACTATGATGGCCTTACATACCTGGAAGAACAAGGTTCTTGAAGAATCTGGAATAAGAACTTGATTACAATCCTTGAAACCCTAGCTTGAAGGAGAACAATCACGAAAACCTTTCTTGAGATTCTTGAATTAGTTTCTTGAAACTCTATGGACAAGAATTAGGATTCTCATTAATGATTCATAATTGTATGAAGAAATTTGAGTTGGAAAGAATGAAATTCTTGGAGAAGGACTTACCTTGAAGAAAAATCTTGAAAAAGATTGAAAGAATCTTGAATGGAAGTCTTCTACTTTGATTTTTCCTTAGGGTTTTACTTAGGGTTTGAAAGAAAAGTAAATGGGGGATTAAGAGATGAAAATCTGATTGCTTTGGGACTTTAATTAGTCAAGAAATTCGCTTAGTGTTTTCTTAGAGGTAAAAAGACGAAAACAACCCTTTTTAAAGTTTTCTCGTCGGCTAATTTGTCACTACACTATATCAGGTTACTAAAATGGTCATAACTTTTTACTCGAAACTCATATTGATGCAAAATTGGTGGCGTTAGAAAGAGACTCAAATACCTTTAATTCGATAGGTTATGGACTACCTAACTCTTTATTTTAAGAGATATGGTAGTTTGAAATTGACCCAAGTAAAATCTCATATTGAAACTCAATCGATAAGAAAGCTTTCAACTCAACTTTGTGCTAGAGGATTCTAGATTTCTAGTGACCTTAATTCATGTCCAAAATCATTCCCACACTAAAGAATTGACCTTAACAAATAAGAACAATTAAGAATTACTCGTTACGACCTTATACTCAAATGGAGAATGGTTTGAGTCTTAAGTTAAAATTTTTTGGGGGTGTTACACCTAATAAATCCATACCTCCTTGTTCCTTTTATAAATATAAAAATTTCTTGGATGAGTACATTTTGATAAATAATAACTGATTTTAGCGATAATTTTTATTTATTACCATTTATAGCTATATATAGTAATACTATGATAAATCTGCATTATGCATTAAAAATGAATTATGTATGCAATATAGATGTATTATAAGTGTTTCCAAATATATTATACTCCCTCCGTCCCATTTTATGTGATGTAGTTTGACTCGGCACGGAGTTTAAGAAAGAAATGAAGACTTTTAAAACTTGTGGTCCAAAATGAATGATAGAAATTTGTGTGGCTGTAAATCATTTCATTAAGGGTAAAGTAGACATTTTATAGTGAAATTGTTACTTAATATAGAAATGTGTCATTCTTTTTGGGACTGACTAAAAAGGAAAGTAAGTCATATAAATTGGGACAGAGGGAGTACTTGTTTGATAAGAAATTGACACAATGTATTATAAGAGTATTAAAATATGTGATAAATATATTATCCATCAATAAAACTTATATTATATGTGTTTTATTAACCGTTTTCTTTTTTAAAATTTTATTATAAGTGTTCAAGTAAAAAATATGTTATTCCTACAAATGTAAATATTTTCTTAATATAACATATTTATGTATGTTTTCCTCATAAATAAATGTTTGTTATTACAAACTTTCAAATACACGTAATTTTATATAAGCTCACTAATCAGCAATAGTAATAACTATATATTCTTTAATATAATCCTCTCACATGGTACGAATAATCTCTTCACACCGAGTATGATTCTTTTTTACAAAAAATTTAATGATTAGTCTTTCTTTTTAAATATGAAATATAAACTTATGTGTCTAGTTTTATATTTGAAAAAAATAAATTGAAATCATGATTTGAAATCTTGAATTATATATTTTTTTTAAATTGAAATTTCGAATCATAATCCCAAATTATATGTTCTGATACTGATTTAAATTCATAACTTTATATTGCGTGTCCAAACGCAAGATAAAATTGATGTTGGTATCATATCAAATCAAGGGATGATTGTGCAGTGTTCCCCACTAAAATGACATATGAAAAAGAATTAAAATGTTAAATTACCTTTCATTAGTTAGAACTTATAATCACATAATATCTAAAATATATTTTAGTCCATAAATTTCTAAAGTCTAGTATTATTTTTTTCCTTGACGTTTAGTGTAAGTGACAAAGGGTGTCTTGCCCTTTATATATGCGTTGCTACATAATGGACTGATCAGAAAACCAACAACCTGTGTATGATGTATTACTTAATCACTCCAATTCTTCTTTCTCTCGTTTTTGTAATCACTTTGAGATATTTCTATCCATCAAAAACAAAATTACCACTTCCTCCAGGTCCATTTTCATTGCCATTTATTGGAAAAAATTTCCAAGTTGGTAGAAAACGTCCTCATGCTTCTCTAGCAAAGTTAGCTCAATCTCATGGTCCTGATTTAATGTCCATAAGGTTCGGCACACATCTCGTGCCCTCGTGGTCGTAGCCTCATCCCCTGCAGCTGCTGCAGAGGTACTTAAAACACATGACCGTATGCTTTCTGGTCGTTTCGTTTCTCATCCCATCCGAGTTGAGGGATCGAAACTTCACAATGTGTCAACTTCTTTTTTAGAAGAGTGTGATGAGAATTGGAAAAACGTTCGAACTATATACAGGGGAGCCCTGTTTTCTAACAAAGCATTGGAATCGCAAATAAGTTTAAGGGAGATGAAAATCAGAGAAATGATGCAATATTTAGATACTAAAAAGGGACAAGTCATTAAAATAAAGTTTGTGGTTTTTGTGACCGCGTTAAATGTGTTGGGTAATTTACTTCTTTCAGTAGATTTAATTGATTATGAAGGAAAGGGAATTGGTGCAAGACTATGTGAGTACTTGCGTAAATTTACAGAGGCGGGTGGTATACTGGAATTATCAGATTTGTATCCTGTTTTGGGTATTTTCTGTACGGATTTCCAGGGGACTTATAAGAAATTTATGGGTCTGTTTGATACTATTTGCGCTGTTTGGAGAGACATTGTTCAGGACAAAAGAAAAAGAGAGAGCCAACCTTCATTGGATCCTGTAGATTTTGTAGATGCTTTGGTTAAAAATGGTTTCACTGATAAACATGTCAATGCATTGCTTCTGGTACGTCACTCAACTAATAATTATTATTTCAGACAATCACTTTTTTCAATAAAGAAAATGACTTAACGACAAATCAACTCATTTAGTAATTATTTTCTATTTCTTGAATCTTTCAGGAAATATTTGCAGCTGGAACAGAATCTACGACTGCTACGAGTGAATGGATGCTTGTAGAACTCCTAAGAAATCCACAAGCCTTACAAAAACTCCGCGATGAAATATCACAAGTAGTAGGAGGAGGTAAGGGCATTATAAAGGAATCCGATTTGCCAAGCTTACCATACTTGAACGCTTGTTTTAAAGAGACACTAAGGTTACATCCTCCTGGACCGTTGTTGCTCCCTCACCGTGCAGTGCAAACATGTGAAGTCATGGGGTACAGAATTCCCAGAAACACTCAAGTGTTGGTTAATATGTGGGCAATTGCAAGGGATTCAAAGATTTGGGACGATCCTTCGAGCTTCAAACCTGAAAGATTTATCAATTCAAAATTCGACAACAAAGGGCAAAAGTTTGAGTATCTTCCTTTTGGTTCGGGGAGAAGAATATGTGCTGGAGAACCCTTGGCTTCAAGGTTTATTCCGTTAGTTGTTGCTTCGTTGATCCATAAGTTCGATTGGATTCTGCCAAATGAAATGGATCCGGCTAAGATTAACATGGATGAGGTATTGGATGTCACCATGTTTAAGAAAGATTCACTTTTTGTTATTCCTAAATTGCGGAATGTGTGAGGGATCGAGAGAAGGAGATCGATGATCATGTTGTAAAATATCCATTATTACTATGTTGATGTTCATGCTGTGTGTCTATTAATCGTGATGCGTATATTGTATCAAATTTAAGTCGTTTAATTGTCTCTAAATAACTTTCAAGATATAAACTTATTGTGGTAATGAAGTTGTTATTTCTCTTCTTTTCAATCTTTCATACAACAAAAGAGAACATATATTAGTGTCCGTAGCAAGTAAGTGAATTGAAATTTTTCTTCTTTTTTATAATCAAAGGAATCCAGAGGTGGGAAAAAAATGGGTTTAACTAGATTTGAACTAATCTAAACTATATATATGTAAGAAAAATCCAAATTAATGTTGAACTCTAAACCAGACACAAAATGGAACAACAACATTCAAAAGCTAAAGAGGAAAACAGCAAAACTAGCTGAAGACTCAAGTGTTGAAGGAGACCAAACCACCCAACTTAGCTGACACGAAGGGTGTGTTTGGTATGGAGGAAAACATTTTTCGAAAAATGTTTTCAAATTTTCTCATGTTTGGTTGGGTAAAATGTTTTTCCAAATCAACTCATTTTCCTTGTGGTGAGTTTTCAAAATTACCATTTCTATCATATTTCCATCCCCAGATATGCATGTATTTGACACGTTCATATACATGTATCTCAAATATATAGGGTCAAAACTAGGTGTAATTTATCCTAGATACATTGTATCCGAGTGGATTCGTATGTATCTGGGATACAGTGACTCTCTTGCTTGCCTCTCTCCTATCTCATTCTCATCTCTCCTTATGTATCTGTATGTCCGAATGCATCATGAATGTATTAATTAGGTATCCTAGATACATGTATCTAGTATGATTTACATTTATCTGGGATATAATGACTCTATAACTTGCTCGCCTCTCCCCTCACCCCTCTCTTGTTCGCATCTTTCCCTCTCATTTGCTTCTCTCCATATATATTTGTATTTCAAAGTGTATCTAATAGTAAAAATATATGTATTTAGGTGTATTTGATTTAAAATCTAATATGAGATTATTAATTAGTGAGATAATACGTAATTATTTTAAACTATAGGAAAAATTGATAAATATTATAGAAATGTTTGTATAATTAGATAGTTTTTCCTTAATTATTTCCACTCCAATTTTGCGTCCACAACTTGTCTTGGCCTATGAAGGACTAAATGATGAATGCAAATATCATACATAAACTTTGTAGAGATATAATGAATGACCTGTATATACTTAGCATTATTATAAAGAATCAAATTCTTCTAGAAAGATGATTAGTTTTGTACAAAAATACAAAATTGGTTACACCAGTAGTAGCACCTGATTAGGTCTGTTAGTAACTTTCTTTATTGTACATTTGAGAGAGAAGAATGAATATACCGAAAACAATTCGCAAATCCTAGCTTCCATTGCTTTGATTTCTTACATGAAATTAACCAAGGCACTTTCTGTAAATTGGCCTGTGAAAACAACTAAATTATTTTTCATACTTTCATAAGGGTTTCTTAAAATTGTTGAACTTATTGCCCTTCAGTAAAAAACTCTATAATAAACAAAATTATTGATAATCGTGTGTTTGCACGATTCACTAAACCACGTAAATTTACTATAGTTAAGTTTGTTTTGGTACTTTTCTTCTATCTCCAATAATTTGAATTTCCCTCGATTTCTTCGTGACTTTCACTTTCCCTTTTTCTTTTTCACAATCAGCAAGACGATCCAAATTAGGAGATTTAATTAAAATGTTAGGTAAATCATTAGCAACAATTATTGCTCTGCTGCAATACCATTTCGCTGTAGCAACGCAACTAATGATAAAGATCCAACTCACGAGTGGATATATATATATATATATATATATATATATATATATATATAT
>JAJOOO010027196.1:0-22441 GCA_029582685.1 Solanum piurae
CAATGTTTTTCTTGGTAAAGAAAGTTTTAAATTCCTTATGGTTTTAGTGTCTATGCGATGAATGAATGCTAAGAGGCTTGTATTAGACCTCTTCGAGGTCGAGTACGCCGGTTACGACTAGGGGGTGCTCCCGGGTCGTGACAAATAGGGAGAAGGATTCTCGGGATGTGATCGATTATAGGCAAATATTTACATATGGGTAATTGCAACTACTAGTAAAATAACTAAAGATCAGTGAGTAGGCTAGACCATAAGGGAGATAGTTTTCTTTCGAACAACTACCCTGAATCAGGTGATTTTTTTGAACATCAACAAGCATGACAATGAAGAACAACCCACACCTTAATTCATTCACTCTCTTGAGCTAAATGTGTGGGATTGGGTTTTGGACTCACTCTCTTGAGCTAAACCCAGATCAACCCAATACCCACAAATCATCAATCAATAAGCTTAGTTCTAAAACTTCTCTCTTGAGCAAGCCAAGAATACAAAGGTAGAATTGCATTTGCAACTACAACTCCTAAATTAACCCACAATTAATGATTAAACTCACTTCAAAATAGCATTTAAACTAGTAATTAGCAATACCCATAAGCTAATTCAACCAATAATCACATGATCACACTCCATGAATTGGGATTTTAGTCAAACATCATAAAAAGGTAAAAATAGTTACTGAATTGATTATCCATCAACTGGGTAAGAGTGATTTAGTCTTTACAATGCTTCAATTTGTCAAATCTTCGAAATCCACTTCCAAAATCTCCAAATTGAACTTCTCAAATTCTTCAAAACTGTAAAAAACTATAGACAAAAAAGTTCTAAGCTCAAATCGTCATTTTCAAAATGTATCAAGATATTAAACTAACTGTTCAAAATCTAATTTATAGTCGCCAAAAATAAGCTACAAATGACCATTTGGCGAAGTAAGTCGGGCTCGTCGAACCACTCGGTGAGCCTCCCTTTGACCTCTTCCATCGCCTTTTTACCTTGGCATTCAGCATCCTCGAGTTTTGTAACCTTGGGCGGATCTAACTTTGCTTCGCGGAACTACTCGGCGATTTGCCGATTGCTCCTTTTTGTCGTCGACTTGGTTTCTTCCCTCAGGGCTGGCACAGTGGAACTTTAGGCGATCCAACTAGCCAATTGACGATTCACCAAGTGCTCTTAGAGATCACCAGGATTTCCTTTCTTCATTTCTTCAGTTTGTTTTGTTCCTTTTTTGCCTGTTAGTGTCCTTGCTTTGTTCCTTAATCCATATACCTGAAAATCAAGGGTTTAACATCAGTTCATGGCACAAATTAAGCGTTTGAGGACACTAAATCTATATAAACAAAGCCCCAAATGAGTCAAAATTTCGAACTCATCAATATTCTTCATATTTCATCCCCGAAATGCAAAGGATTTTTTTATAGATTTCATAACCAGGTATGTGGAATTTTACTAGTGGGATCCTTTCACCCATTAGGTCCCGATAATTCATCTAGTTCTTCAAATTCTCATACAATATTCAGACTAGGGTTTCTAGATTTTTAAAATTTACTGTGATTATGGTTCCTTTGATCTAAATAACTTTTTCCTTGATACTTTAGTATAATTCCATGCATAGCACTTAGAACTCTAGCTTGTGTAAATATATCCTAGTTCATGAAATATACTTGCTAGGCTATCCATATAGAAATTCATGCTTCAAATTTTGAATGCCATATTCTCAGTATATAAATCTGGCATTGTAAGTTAACATGTCAATGTTTTGAGCTATTAAGTATTTAGTGCATTTTAGCTTCATGAATATTTAGTTGGGAGTAGACTTAGCATAAGGTTGGACTAGGGTTCACCGTACCCTAAAAGTCCCACAACTATGTACCCGCATAGGTTTATATGTCCCCTCGTTAGGCATCAGATTTAGTGATCACGCCACAATAATTCCTCTTTACCCCTGGCAAGGTATATTGGGTCCTCTCGATGGGACGTATACATCAGACTCCATGTTTAGCTCACGTGGTTTATGACGGTTAATAATTGCTACCACTGTAAGACTCTTAGTGCAATAACCCAGTTTTCAGCATTTACTCCAGTAATTAGATAGCCTGTTATCTTAATGAATAGTTGTAACACCCCGGAAATCTAATGACCTAAGCTAAAGCCTAACATGTAGTCCAGTAGCCTAATAAAGTTAAAACGTAAGGTTAGAGTCCTAAAATAACTTCCCTAACATAGTACTAGGGTTTTAGTGCCAAAACGTCAAGGCATGACCCCCTAGGACCCCCAAGGGTCCTTGAGGAGAACCCAATGGAAGGTCCAGAAAGCTGTAAAATACAGCATGAACCACGTTTGGGCACCCACGAGCTCTGGGTGGAACCACGCTCCGTGGTTAGGAGGCATGGTTCGATACTTAGTCTCCCCACGTTGAGAGGTCTCGAGCTTGTTTTAGCCTTTTTAGGCGTTCAGTTAGTTTCTTTTGGTTTCCACAAATGTCAGGTCAACGAGACCTCATATTCTTGTTTTGGAGGTTCGATTGAGTCTAGAACATAGAGTATTATTGATTTACATATATGGTTTGATTTTATGGGTTTCTGAATGAATTCCAGGGGTTCTTTCGATGCGTTGAGAGTTGGTAGTTTTTACTGGTATTGATGTGCTTCTCTTTCGCGAAGGCTACTTTGCTATTGCGAGGATCTCAATAGAGAGATCCAAGTCGCAAATGCAAAAGGTCTCTGTTAAGCAGGGTTCTCTAAAGTGAACCATGGGTCGCGATTGCAATGTTCGTAAAAGAGCAAATTTCCACTTTTGTGGGGTGAACTTTTGTGAACCTAAGTTTGCTTTTGTGACATGGGGGGGGGGGACCCCCGCAGGCCATTTTTTGGGTTTAAATCCCTTTTTCATTTTTGAGCTTCGAGAACCTTTATGGCGATTTTGGAAAGGTTTCCTTGTGCTAAATCATTTGGGTAAGCTTTTATGATCCTAAAACTTTATTTTCCTTTGACCATTTATGGATTCTAACATCATAATTTGAGATTTGATTTGGAAATGACAAGGTTTTTAAAGAACTTTAGTTTTGATCTAAAATGGTGATTTTGAAGTGGTTTTGATCCCTTTTTCAAAATGGTTTTCAATAATGAGTTCCTCAAGCATTAAACATCATTTTCAGTATTAAGTTTTGTATTCGAGCCCTATTTTTGGAATTGGATTTTTTATATTGATTGACCCACTTTTCAAGATAGTTGATGTTGGTTTTGTGGTTTTCAGAAAGTGATTGTGAATTCTTGGTTTTATTTAGATTGTGTGGCTTTAGAAGTGATTCGGAAGGGGAAGACACAACTCTTGGAGTGATTATTGATTGATTTAAGGTAAGTAATATCTTAAACCTTGTATTCCAGTAGAATTTGTGTATTCCTTTCATTGCTTGTGTGTTAAGAGTAATTGGAATGAGGTGAAGGGTTAATTGTCCCCTTGATAACTCTTAACGAATAAAAATGGGTTGAAATGAAAAGGCTATGCGATGATCATGATGTTTTTAAATTGCCTTGTTGTAACCCTTGTTGATTGATTGATGAAATGCTTGATAGCATAAAAGTGGACTTGAATTGTGTGAATTGTTGTCTCTTCCATGTGGTGTGATATTGCTAGTGTGCATTGATTAGTGAACATAATGATGAGAAAAGTGATATTTTAATGCCGAGGTCATTTTTGGCAAGTGTTTATGATGTTGAGGTCTTTGCCGACGACTAATATGATGTCAAGGTCTTTGCCTGTGATTATTATGATGCTGAGGTCTTTACTGGTGATTATTATTAAGCCGATGAGAAATGATTTTGGCTAGTGATTTGATATAAATCCAGTGGGAAATGGTTCAGGCTAGTGATGTGATGTAAAATTGATGTTAAATGGTCTCGATTAATGATTTGATGTAAAGCCGATGCGGAATGGTTCCGTCTAGTGATATTGTGCCGATGGAAAATGGTTTCAGTGAGAGCTAGATTATTGTGACTTGTTGTATTTGATTTTTATGTGTGACTTTCTTATTATTTGTGATTTATGCATTTGTTGCATGTGAGATATCTACTTGAAATTGAGATTGACCTACTTGAGTCGTTTTATTGTTGATTTTTGATTGTTGGACTGTAAGTGTAAGGCTTTGTGAGCGGTATATGGTTGAATTGTTAGGTTGGGCTGATTTCTATGCAGATTGTAGTTTGAAGAGGTTCGGTTGGAGTATAAGGGTAACTCGATTCCTTGCTAGATGCCTTGTTTATTAGGTTGTTTGTCGGGTACTGTATTGTTGGTACTCACCCCTTGCTTCTACAGTTGTGTAGGTTCTGAACCCGGACCCGTGTGATATCTTTCTCTTTCTTCTAATTTCGAGGCTTGTCAAGGATTTTGAGAGGTAGCTGCTAGTTATCCTGCCGAACCCTCTTGTTCCTTTACTTTATGCTTTGTTCTATTTGAGAAACAAAGACTGAGATCTGTACTTACTTCTAAATTCTTAACTTTATGTATTTAGTAGCTTGTGCATGTGACAGTCAAATATTGGGGTATTGTTTAGAATGAAACATTTTTCTGCCATTGTCTTGTTCTTGCTTTTTATTTCCCTTTTTCTTTCATTTTCATTGGTTTGAGATTGACTTGTCTTGATGGGAATGGACAAGTGCCATCACATCAATTTTGGGATCGTGACAAATGGTATTAGAGCCCCAAGTTCATAGGTTTGACGTGTTTACAAGCCAAGTCTATGTAGAACCTTTGGGATCGCTACAAAGACTTCCCTACTTATCGTTGAGAGGCTAAGAAGACTGTTAGGAAACTTCCGTTTATTCATCTTTTCTTATTGTACGTGTTTACCTTCACTAGTGTTGATTTACCACGTGTTGTTTTGGCAGATGCCGAGGATCAAAGCTTCTGTTTCCAACAGTAGAGTAGAAGAAGTCCTTGAGCTTGTTGTTGAAACCCTATCTAGGGGTAGAGGCTCGAGCTAAAGGTCATGCTCACAAAGGAACACTGATTAGAGGTCGTACCGATAGAGCGGCACCAACCATAGGTCGACCTAGAGATGCTTCTCGTGAGCCACAGACTGAGGTTGTGGAGGACCAGGATCCTCCCGAGTTTGAAGCTCATTTGTATCAGGAGACTTTGTAGAGGATTCTAGGTGTGTTAGAGAACCTCTCTCAAGGTAGTATGACATGTTCTCCTTCTTCTGTTTTTGAGGCTTGTCAAGGACTTTGATATGTAGATGCTTGTCACCGAGGCAGACCCTCTTGTTCCTTTACTTTATGTTTTATTCTATTTGAGAAAAAAATACTAAGACTTGTACACATGACAATAAGATTTTGGGGTATTGTTTAGAATGAGTAAGTTTTCCGCCTTTGTCTTGTTCTTGATTTATATGTACATTTTTCTTTCATTTTCGTTTGATATAGGATGTATTGTCTTGGTGGGAATAGACAAGTGTCGTCACGTCCATTTTTGGGTCGTGACACCTGAAGAAGGATTTTAGTGGATCCATATGTTAATGTTGTGTTCTATACTCTGGTAAGGTATAGGGCGGCTCTTGTAAGTGTGTAAGACATGCTCATAGTGATGGTTTTCGGTTAGAGAAACTCCTTAATAAAGTAAAGTGTTTATATTTTAGTATTTGCTATCATTGCATCTTATATTGTAAATCTAAATGATTTTCTCCATGTGAATGCTTTGCTTCAGTTGAGTTACTTCAGTCCTTTAGCTCAGTTATCTGTTTCATTAAGCTTTATTACAAACTGTACATTCCATATACTGATGTCATTCAACATTGCATCATTTCATAACGCATATACAAGTATTCAGTATAATCAACATTTGCTTTGTTGAGACCACATCACTACTGCAAAGCTTTTGGTGAGGCCTCCTTGCTTTTCGTAGGACTCTATTTTTTTGTTGCTTTAGTAGATTGATTAAGGTTGTCGTGGGTCTTGTTCCAACACCTATCTTTTAATAATAGATGTTTCATAGATATATATATTTAGAGAGTCTTTCAATATTTAGTTTTAGATATTTTTATGAACTTTTATCATTCATATCAAATATTTTCAGACAACTGTAAGATTCAATAAACTATTTAAATGCTTTTCTTATATTTTAAGCTTATTTATGCTTGAGTTAGTCTTCCTCTAAGTGTTAGCGAGACCAAGAATTTTCTTAAGGACCAGCAATGGTTTTACGAGTACCGGCCACGTCCAGGGTATAGACTCGGGGAGTGACATACACCCCAAAATGTTGTTATATATAGGATCTCTTTTTGCCATAATAGATATACTTTCTAAGTAGGAATACTTGCCCACACTAGTATTCTCCACTCAAAGATTAATTAGGCTACAACATAAGACTGCAGACCTAGATAGAGGTGTTATTCAACAACCACGTAAATTTACCCTCTCACTCAAGAATACATAATAAATAGGAACAATGAATCAAGGGCTCATCAATTTATAGAGTTAACCTAATTGTTGAACAAGTAGAGAAAAAATAATGGCAAATTTATATCAAACATAATGTAAGTCATATTTCAAAAGGTTCCATCACACATCCTAGATCGAAATTTAGCTACTCATAATAGTTTTAAGAAATTCAATAATAGAACTCATGACAATAGAAATTAAGAACAAAGAGGAAAACAATGTGAGGTTAATCTATATCTTATCTCCAAGCGTGTTCTTGCCTCCAAATATCCAACGTCCCTTTTTTCAAGTCATTTACCAGGGTATTTAAAGGACCTAGATGTGTAGGGAATCAAATAACCTAATTCAAACTTGCTAGAATAATTTTCTTGGCTTATCTGAACTCTTGCTTCACAAGGATCACAAGTGTACTCTAAATTATTTCTTGCTTGTAGGCTTGCTTGGTTGTCTCATGAGGTGAGGATATTGAGTGAATTTGGCCTTGCTCCAATCATCATTCCTTTACTTCAAATCAAACCAATATCTCATATTTTTTATTGTGTTTATCTGACATACTTCATACACATATAAAACTCATAATAATCTCAAAACATATGGGATAACGATGTGACAATATAATTATGATCAAGATATATGAGGTGATAATGTACTAGAAATATCCACTTTTAGGTAAATGTTAAGCACGCGTAAAAGTGAGTGTGAAAATTGTAAGATTGTTTCAACTGAATTCGTTGCTCTATATTGATTTGTGGGTCATATTTCACCATTCACCATAACTTGTATTATCATTATTACCTTTCATGACTAATTTGATTGTCTGGAAAGGGAAAGACCTACTTTGGGGCATGGGGTTTAAATTAGGATGAGGATGGTAATTGATGAATTCATTATGTAATCAATAATTAGAAGAAAGAACATATGTGTTTTTCAAATATGAGCAATTATCAAAAGATTTATTTAATTTATAGCAAGTTGTGTACTTGTTAAGTCTCCTTAGACTTCCTCTGGTTCTTGATAGATGTCAAAAGATCTTTTTATTTAGTTATTGATATTTTTTAAGATAAAGATATCCTTATTCCCATTTTTTACCTTCTTTTGCTCGTTTTCTATTTACCATTTTTCTTGTCTACTATCGTCATATTTCTTATGCTTTGTGAGGCATCTGTTTTCTTCTCTTCTCGTAGATTGTGATTAAGGTAATGACTATATATGGTCATTGGATATTAATTTTTTCATTTTTCTTTCTATGGACAAGTAAGATATCATCCTAACCAGTTACTTTATTTATGAGTTTTCTGTGACAACAATGAGTCCGATTCGGCCTTTATAATTCATAGTAACTTGTGAATCTACTTCTATCATTATCTCTCTATCTAGTTTTTTTCACAACGAATAATATTTTATTATCCTTTTATTTGTTATGATTCCATTGAGGTGAAATTTAATTCCTTATTAGACAATAGTAAAGACATAAAACTAAATGAAAACATAAACTAAAATAAAAGACAAATGTTTCAACAAACATAAAACGACAACAAAACAAAATAAAACAATAAACATAACACAACAACAAAACAAAACAAGCAAATAAACATAATATGATAATAAAACAAAACAACAAACTAAAGTTTCTTAAGCTCTAAAGCCTAAGCTCTAAGTCAAGCTCCTCCTGATCATCAATATGGGAGTTCTCAACCAATTAATTAGGACGGTTGGCAAACAAGTTCTGATCTTGTATAAGAAGAGGAACGATAGGTTCACGTTCAACAACACGAGCCACCTGAAGCACCATGGAGGTTGGTACAAAACTGCCCGTGGGCGTCCAAGGCTTCTGCGAGGACCGTACATCCCTTGATTCTTCAGACGGAGATGGTAAAAACGTCCTTGGCCGCGTAACACTGTTGGGGTGAACTTTCGTGTACCCAACTGAAGGTAGAGGGCGGGGAGATCGGTGGATGGACCAAAAAACTTCTTATGAGGAGCACCTCTTATCCAAGTGCCCTAAGATTTGTGCTTATGTTGGTGTCCGGTGAGCCCGTGACTGGAAGTGAACACATCGCAGCACGTTGTACAACGATAACACCAAACTCCTTCAGGATTCGGTATGATGCCTTGGTGATCCATTCCTCTTGTTGGTGGTTGTTGTTGCATTTTTCCTAAAATATTTTTTTTGAAGAATTTAAGAAATTATTTAGTGAGGAATTGAAGAAAAGTTAATAGATATTTATAGGAGCAAAATTTATGATAAAAAAGATTACATTGGTTGCGTGAGAAGGCATGCAGTTAATTGTATTAATTACATATAATGGGTAATTTTTGATATTTCATATAAAACAACTCAGTTTTGACCGGTTTTAGATTTTTTAAATCACAAATGTAATAGTTTGTCTGGTTCTTCTTCTTTTTCTCTCATTTGCTTACTTCTTCGCATTGATTATTGTTTTTTGTTTTTCTGAAAGAAAGACGTGTGTTTTAGAATATGTACATCTAGATAATAAATGTATCATCATCTATCCTTTTCCTATTTTAATAATGGAAAAAACATTAAATTTTATTAACTTTTATATTTATTTATGAAAATCAGCACGAATTGAAATAGAATTGTAGAACTATCAATGCTAGATAAGCACACGAGCAAATGCACATAGAAAAAATCTAAAAATTTAAATTGGATTTTGTGTCACTTTTTTTACTTTTTAGTAGTTATTCTTATAAGTTGAATAAAAAAATTATTATTCGTCTAAAAAATATCATTTATTTCTATTAAGGGATTAGCGGTGTTAAATTTTCTTTAGATTTGATTTTCACCAGGGAAAAGCTAAATTAAATCCGTTTTAACTTATAAACCAAAAAAAAATCAAATCAAACTTTTTTATTTGAATTTTTTTTATATTTTTTATATTCACGTGAAATATGAATTCATTAATTCAGTCAAACAATAACTACAAGTAAAATTATTTATAATATAGAAAATTATTTTTCCATTCTTCCACCAAACACTAAAAAACATATTTCTTGAATATATTTTGCAAAGAAATATTTCTACGATACCAAAGACCCAAATAGTTTTAGTTTTCGTTTGTAAGGGAACATTAAAATTTAAGTGGAGACATTTAAAACCAATTTATCTTGCATGACATCTGACATGACAATTTTATATCCTACTTAGCGTCCTATGTGTATTATGTGACGTAGGACGCATATGTCTACTTGTTGAATCTTATACTAGTTGAAGTGTTTTCTTGTGCAAATCCAAAGTTGGAGGATATAGATGTCAGCTCAAGCAAGTTAAAAAATATATTTATGCATTATCCCTAATTAATATCAAGTCCTATACTCTTTACACCTCTTTAAACATTCTCTAGTTCTTGATAGGTTTTCCATGAGATCAATGATCTTTCCCTTTTAAAGAGATCTTTGTTTCAATTTTCTTTTACTTTTTGAGGTATCCTTTGTCTTCTCTTCATGTACATTGTGATTATATTGCTGGCTATATTTGATCATTGAATATCAATTTTATACTTCTTTTCTATGGACAAGTAAAAGATCTTTCTAATCTATTACTTACTTTATATATTGATTTTTTTGGTGATAACACTGAGTCCGATCCGACCATTCATATTCACAATAATTAGTGAATCTACTTTCATCATTATTCCTATGTCTAATTTTTGCACAAAGAATAATATTATTTTTAAAACTTTTTATTTTTTATGCTTCCATTGAAGTTGGATTTATTTCCTTATCAAACCATTGTAAAGATATAAAATAGACTTAAAATATAAACCTTAAACAAAGGACAAATGTTGCAATAAACATAAGGCGACAACAAAACAAAACAACAAATTGAAGTTAACGAAGAGCTAAAGCCTAATATTTAAGTCAAGCTCCTCCTAATTCAAGGTTCTGTTGCTCGAATTGAAATTCTGAGAGTTCCGTTGGATTCAGGAGATGATTTTAGGCCTAGGTGAAGTCTTGGTTGATTTTTGAGAGGTCTCAAGCTTGTTTTAGCCTTTTTAGGTGTTCAATAAGTTTCTTGTTGTGTTCAATTAGTTTCTTGAAATTTTCACCGATGTCGGGTAAAGGAGACCTTATATTCTTTTTTTGCAGTTCCATTGAGTCTAGAACATTGGATAATATTATTTTTCATAATGGTTTGAGTTTACGGGTTTCTGAACGAATTCTGAAGGTCCTTTCGATGTCTTGAGAATTGGCTGTTTTTTTGTACTGATGTGCTTCACTTTCACGAAAGGTAATTCATGATTGTGAGGATCGAAAAAATGAGACACAAGTACCCAAAGCAAATGGTCTTTGTTAGGCGGGATTTGCTAAAGAAAAACATGGGTCGCGATCGTGATGTTCGCAAAAGCGAACCCTGGTTCACGAAAGCAAAGGTCCCCACTTTCGTGGGGTTTACTTTTACGAACCTAAGTTCACTTTTGCAACATAAGAGAGGAAGTTTTTCCTACCATTTTAGGGGTTTAAGCCCCATTTTTCATTTTTGAGCTTGGGGAACCCTTGGTGGCGATTTTGAAAAGGTGTCCTTGTGCTGAATGATTTGGGTAAGATTTTATGATCGTTCAACTTCATTTTCCTTTGACTATTTACGGATTCTAACATAATAATTTGAGATTTGATTTGGAAACTGGCAAAGTTTTTAAAGAACTTGAGTTTTGATCTAAAATAGTGAGTTTGAAGTGGTTTTAATCCTTTTTTCGAAATGGTTTTCACTAATTAGTTCCTAAAGTTTTAAACATCATTTTCAAGTACTAAGTTCCGAATTCAAACCCTATTTTCGAAATTGGATTTTTTATTGATTGACCTACTTTTCAAGAGAATTTATGTGGGTATTATGGTTTCGAAAAATGATTATGAATACTTACTTTGATATAGATTGTGTGCTTTAAAAGTGATTTGGAAGAGGAAGAATCAACTCTTGGAGTGATCATTGATTGATTTAAGTAAAGTAATCTCCTAAACCTTGTATTCTAGTAGAGTTCGTGTATTCCCTTTGTTGCTTGTGTGTTGGGAGTAACGGGAATGAGGCGAATGGTTATTTTTCCACTTGGTAACTCTTAACGAATAAAAAAGGGTTGAAATGAAAAGGCTATGTGATGATCACGATGTTTGTGAATTGCCTTGTTGTAACCTCTTGTGGATTGATTGATGAAATACTTGATAGCATGAAAGTGGACTTGAATTGTGTGAATTCTTGTCTCTTCCCTGTGGTGTGCTATTGCTTGTGTGCATTGATTATTGAACATCATGATGAGACATGTGATAGTTTGATGTCGACGTCATTTTCAGCAAGTGTTTTTGATGTCGAGGTCTTTGCCGGTGAGTGTTATGATGTCAAGGTCTTTTCATGCGATTATTATCATGCGGAGGTCTTTACCGCCGATTGTTATCAAGCCGATGAGAAATTGTTTTGGCTAGTAATTTGATATATAGACGATGTGTAACAACTCAGAAAATGGTAGGATAAACTAGAGCCTTAACGTGAGGGTCAATGTCAAGGTGCGTGTTAGACTCCGTAGTTGAAAGACCTTTTTAGGTTTGTATTGAGGGTTGCAAGGGCATGTGCCAAGGCAAGGAGGGGGCACAGCCTAGCCAAATTCCAAGGCTACCAACCTTTGACCAAGCAATGGCATGGTTCACGACCACCTTCACGACTAGTGGTCATGACCACGGTCCATGAAGGGGTCCGTAAAGACCCCTTAGCTTGGTGGGAGTGGTGTAGTTTAAGGAGGCTACTGCCTCAAGGACCACGGGCACCACCACGAGCCGTGGTGCCCTTGACAGACCATCTAGGTGGCCGTGAATACCACTTAGGCCCTTGAGGGCTTGTCAAGGTTGGGAGGCACACTACCTAAGGGACCACGGGCCCTACCACGAGCCGTGGTATCCTTCACAACCCATTGAGTTGGGCATGGTCCCTGACGGGATGCCCAAGTTGAGGACATTTAAGTAATTTCATTTTAATTAAATATTATGTAGGGTTGATTTTAATTATTTTATATCACTAGTATATATAATTTTAAGTTCTAAAACAAGTCATTTACTCCTTATTTCCCCAAAACAAATTAAAAGAGTTCCTCCTTCAAAAAATTCTCTCTCTAGAAGTTCCCAAAGAAGAAGAAAAAGAAGTGGGAGCTAGGGTTGAGGATTCAAGGTGTTTCTTCTTCAATTTTTTTGGGGAATCACAAGCAAGGTATGGTGATCCTTCATCTAGGGGAAGATTTCACCCATAGAGTCCATTCAAAGTTAGTTTTCAAAGGTTTCAAGTTCTTCAAAACCTAGGGTTTTTACTCTAACTCATGGGTTCCTTCTTCAAACGATTTAAAATGGTTAGTAATGATATATTATGATTGTATTAGTGTTTAATTGATGATTTATGATGAAAATACTCTATGAACCCATAAATTCTCTCAACTCCTAAATTGTGCCTTTATGAAGTGGGTTTGTTGATTATGAAAGCATGTGAATAGAAATTATCTAAATTGCCTTGGGTTATTGAATTGTATCATTATCCATTCCTTAATTATAGTGAATTGTTGGTGTGTTGGTGATTTGAGATTCATGGCCTTGAAGGGCATATTAGGTGGAATTGAGTATTATCGTGATGTCTTGTGTATGAATGTGAATCTAATGAAGGTAATGTGATCTTGTCTTGAATGTAATTGTGTTATTATTGAAAGGATATTTCTCAATTTGACGGTTATGAATGTTGATGATGGAATGTGAAGCTATATGTTGATTTGGTAGGCTTATGCATCCTATTCTTGTATAAATGAATGTAATGTGGATTGATGGGTCTTGAATTGGTAGGCTTAATGCATCCTTTTCTTATATTGATAAATGTGACCTTGAATGTAATATCATGTCTTGAATTGGTAGGCTTAGGCATCCTCTTCTTGTAAAATGAATTTGTCTTGACTTGATGTAATATGAATCGATAGGCTTATGACATTCCTTCCATAAATGACTAATGAATGTGTCTTTACTTGATGAATATGAATTTATAGGCCAATGTCATACCTTTCATGAATAAATGATGAAGTATTCTAGGCTATGTCTTGTATCGGTAGACCTAGTGTTGGTAGCCCTTCATGATGAGTCTAGAAACTAATGTGATTAATAACCTTTAATTGGTAGACCTAGTGTTGGTAGCCCTTTCATGTGTGAAATGAACCTTTTATCGGTAGGCCCAATGTTGAAGGCACCCTTCTTGGAAAGTCAATGAGTAGTTATCCTTAATGTACCTTGAATCAGTAGACCTAATGGTGGTGGACCTTTCTTGTGTAATGTACTTGGGTCGGTAGACCTAATGTTGGTAGCCCTGTCAAGAACAATGATGTTAATAAAAATGAAATACTCTATGGGAATGGAGGCTAAGAACCGAGTGGATATGGTAAGATGGAAACTCTCCCGATGTTAGGCTAGGGTTCCAATGAATATCTTCCTATCCCTTAACTATGTGCCCACATAGGATATTAACTAGTGGTTTTGAGCTACCCTAAAATGTTAACGGTCCTACCTTAGGCAAGTAGACCACCTCTTTACGGTGTGGGGCTATACGACACCAGATTCCATGGTTTACTCTCATGGTCTATGTCGTTTAATGCCTATTTCCATCATGTGAGATGTGCATTATGGTTTCTTGAGAAGTTCTATGAAGTGTGGGTGGTAGTATGGGATGCTATCCATGCATTGCACGGGTAGGCTTTGATATTGCTATAGTGAGTTCTCTAAGGTCTTAATGACTAATGAATGAAAGTGCTCTTAATGAAGCTAATGAAGAATGTTGATTTAAATGTCTAATGTAATGATGCATGCTATACTTTGGTTTTATTATGAGTTATTTTCCCTTGTCATGACTTATGAAATGTATGTGTTCCTTATGCATGAGTATTGATTGAAGACTAGTATGAAATGGTAAGTTTATCTAAGGTGGCCTCAAAGTGGAATTTAATAGGGATAGTAGTATGGGATGCTATCCTTACATTGCACAAGTGTAGCTTAGGGTTTCTTAAGGTGAATGTTCAAATGTGATGATTATGACTTGCATGATGATTATAATTGTACTTTATGTCTCTTATACTAATGTACATGATATTTCTAAAAAGTGGCATAATGCATGGTTTCCAACCAAAATTTCCATTTAAAAGCATGTTTTTGCATGGTCATCATACTCAGTACATTTTTGTGTGCTAACCCATATTTCTCTTATCTTATTACAGGTGTAGGTTCCGGCAAGTGAGTCATTTTATTTCTAGTTCAAGGTCTTGGATTAAGATTTCTCCAAGGCTAAGAGGTATGTTCTCATAGATCAAGGACAATTGTTTAAATGTTCCTTTTCTTTCATGTAATAGACTATTGTTAGACTTTTCGATTGTAAGGGCTGTGACCCTACTTTAGTTTTCAAGACATTGTTTAGATGGACATGTGAGACTATAGACTTCCGCTGTGTTTCAAGTGTTTTTAAATGAAGTTTGATTGTTTGGATTTAAAGAAAGTTTTAAATTCTGCACTCTTTCTATGTATAGAATGTTATGAATGCTAAGAGGGTTGTATGAGACCCCTTCGGGGTCAAGTACGCCGTGTCGCTTCTGGGGCATAGGCTCGGGTCGTGACAAACTTGGTGTCAGAGCATAAGGCTTTGGAAATGGTTTTTAGAATTGATGTCTCACAAGCCACGTCTAGTAGAGTCTTGTTCATTGGTGTGAGTCGCGACACATCTATGAGTGATAGGCTATAGGATGTTAGGAAGTTACACTTCTTTCATTATTCTTGAAATTGTGCCTTAGAGTTTAGATCTATAAGTGTCCTTTTCCTAACCCTTCTCATGTGTTTATAGGATATGAATACAAGGGAAAACCTAAGAAGGATGGAAGAGAAGATTGTAAACGAGGGAGTTCCTCCCCAAGGTCTTCAAGGTGACAAAGTTCCTCTAGGCAATCAAGGAAATCAAGTTCCGGTGGATCCTCCAGACATGACCAATGAGGAAGTTAGGTTGGCTCTTTTGATGATGGCTCAAGACATAACTACTCAAGATTAAGCCATGACGTCTCAAGCTACTAGGGGTGTTGAGGCTAATATGAACCTCTAATGCGAGCACTATGGCTTCTAGGTTGAGAGACTTTGGAGGATGAATCCTCCGGTGTTTCTAGGATCTAAGGTGGGAGAGGATCCCCAAGAATTTTTGGGTGAGGTGTATAAGGTAGTCAATGCTATGGGGGTGACTTCTATTGAGAAAGTGGAACTTGCCGCCTATCAATTGAAGGATGTGGCCCAAATTTGGTTCACTCAATATAAAGGTAATAGGCCGGTAGGAGCGAGGCCTAAAGATTGGGAATTGATCAAGGAGGCATTCCTTGCTAGGTTATTTCCCCTTGAGAAGAGGGAGGTTAAGATGTAGGAGTTTATCAATCTTAGGCAAGGTAACATGAATGTTCAAGAGTACTCTTTGAAATTTACCCAATTGTCTAAGTATGCCCCATCTTTGGTATCAAACCATAGGGATGAGATGAGTCACTTTGTTAAGGGAGTATCTGAACAAGTTGAGGAAGAGTGTCGTAAGGTGATGCTCCATGATGATACTAACATTTCTAGGATCATGGTGTATGCTCAATCTATTGAGGAGTCCAAACTCAAGAGGAAGAATAGGGAGTTAAAGAGGTCTAGGCCCGATGAGCAAGGTCAACCAAGGTTCAAAAAGAGAGCTCCAAACCAAGATTCTTCAAGCACTCCTAGGGCTAACCAAGATAAATGTGGTGGGTCTTTTTTTTCTAAGCCTACTTGCACCACTTGTGGAAAGAAGCATTTTGGGAAGTGCCTAGCCGGTACTAATAGGTGCTATGGTTGTGGGAAGAATGATCACCAAGTGAGTAATTGTCCTACTCTTTTGGCCAAAGGAAGGGAGGCTAATCAAGCTTATCCTAATGTTCCGGATCCTTATGCTATAAAGAATAGTCGTTTCTATGAACTTTGGGCTGGAGATGATAAATAAGCTCTTCCAGATGAAGGCACCAGTAAGTGATGATTTCTTATAGTCGTGAATTTCGTATTGAGGTTCCTTTGTTATTTTCATGGTAGCCTTAGAATGTGTTTAATCTTAAGGGGGAGATGGTATGTGAATAGTAAGGTGTTGAGAGTTCCAATATCCTTATCACTTTTCTTCTATTCCTATTCAAGCTTGAGACCAAGGGTTCCTTGTAGCTTGTTTCATGTTTTGGAGTCATGTGTGATTATGTATTTCCATGATCTCCTTATGTTATGCCTGTTTTGATGAAATTTATGTTTAATGAGAAACTGAGTTTTTTGGTTTGTGTGTTCCTCATGTTGATGTGCATCTATAATGAGTTGCCTAAATGCTTCATGAGTTGAATTGATGAGCATGCTTAAATGTGGTTTTGAGAAAAGTTACATAATTTACCTTTTGATGTTGTAATGAGCATGATGTGGGTCGGAGAAGGTAGTTCCTCAAATGAAATGAGAAATTTTGATGTTTTGGTGCATAATGAGTTTGTAGATGTAGTTCCTACTTTCTTGTGTTGCATTGAGCTTATTGATGTGGAGTTGATGTTTCCTCCTATTATTTTGTACATTGTTTATGATGTTGCATGCATGATGGGCTGCTAGTCTTGAGTCGTTATCCCTTAATGTGTTTAAAGTGTCATTCGAGGACGAATGTTCCTAAGGGGGGGGGGGATAATGTAACAACTCAGAAAATGGTAGGATAAACTAGAGCCTTAACGTGAGGGTCAACGTCAAGGTGCGTGTTAGACTCTGTAGTTGAAAGACCTTTTTAGGTTTATATTGAGGGTGGCAAGGGCATGTGCCAAGGCAAGGAGGGTAAAGCCTAGCCAAAGGCCAAGGCTGCCCAACCCTTGACCAAGCATTGCCAGGGTTCACGACACCTTCACGACCAGTGGTCATGACCATGGTTTGTGAAGTGGTCCATGAAGACCCCTTAGCTTGGTAAGAGTTGTGTAGTTTGAGTAGGCTACTGCCTGAAGGACCACGGGCACCACCACGAGCCATGGTGCCCTTGATGGACCGTCTAGGCGGCCATGAAGACCACTTAGGCCCTTGATGGCTTGGCAAGGTTGGGAGCCACACTTCCTAAGGGACCACGGGCACCACCACGAGCCGTGGTGCCCCTCACGACCCATTGAGTTGGGCGTGGTCCCTGACGGGCTGCCCAAGTTGAGGACATTTAAGTAATTTTGTTTTAATTAAATATTATGTGGGGTTGATTTTAATTGTTTTATATCACTAGTATATAGTTTTAAGTCCTAAAATGAGACATTTACTCCTTATTTCCCTAAAACAAATCAAAGAGTTCCTCCTTCCAAAAATTCTCTCTCTAGAAGTTCCCAAAGAAGAAGAAGAAGAAGTGGGAGCTAGGGTTGAGGATTCAAGGCGTTTATTCTTCAAATTTCTTGGGGAATCACAAGCAAGGTATGGTGATCCTTCATCTAGGGGTATCTTTCACCCATAGAGTCCATTCAAAGTTAGTTTTCAAAGGTTTCAAGTTCTTCAAAACCTAGGGTTTTTACTCTAACTCATGGGTTCCTTCTTCAAATGATTTCAAATGGTTATTAATGACATATTATGAATGTATTAGTATTTAATTGATGATTTATGATGAAAATGAACCCATGAATTCTCTCAACTCCTAAATTGTGCCTTTATGAAGTGGGTTTGTTGATTATGAAAGCATGTGAATAGAAATTATCTAAATTGCCTTGGTTTATTGAATTGTATTATTATCCATGCCTTAATTAAGTATTATCATAAAGTCTTGTGTATGAATGTGAATCTAATGAAGGTAATATGATCTTGTCTTGAATGTAATTGTGTTATTATTGAAAGGCTATTTCTCAATTTGCCAGTTATGAATGTTGATGATGGAATGTGAAGGGTTTCTATAATATGAAGTTATATCTTGAATTGGTAGGCTTATGCATCCTATTCTTGTATAAATGAATGTAATGTGGATTGATGGGTCTTGAATTGGTAGGCTTAAGTCATCCTTTTATTGTATTGATAAATGTGACCTTGAATGTAATATCATGTCTTGAATTGGTAGGCTTAGGCATCCTCTTCTTGTATAATGAATGTGTCTTGACTAGATGTAATATGAATCGATAGGCTTATGGCATTCCTTTCATAAATGACTAATGAATGTGTCTTGACTTGATGAATATGAATCGATATGCCAATGACATTCCTTTCATGAATGAATGATGAAGTATTCTAGCCTATGTCTTGTATCGGTAGACCTAGTGTTGGTAGCCCTTCATGATGAGTCTAGAAACTAATGTGATTATAAAACTTGAATCGGTAGACCTAGTGTTGGTAGCCCTTTCATGTGTGAAATGATGAACCTTGTATTGGTAGGCCCAATGTTGAAGGCACCCTTCTTGAAAAGTCAATGAGTGGTTATCCTTAATGTACCTTGAATCGGTAGAACTAATGGGGGTGTCCTTTTATTGTGTATTGTACTTGGGTCGGTAGACCTAATGTTGGTAGCCCTCTGAAGTACAATGATGTTAATGAAAATGAAATACTCTATGGAAATGGAAGCTAAGCACCGAGTGGATATGGTAAGATGGAAACTATCCCAATGTTAGGCTAGGGTTCCAATGAATATCTTCCTATCCCATAACTATGTTCCCACATAAGATATTAGCTAGTGGTTTCGACCTACGCTAAAATGTTACCGGTCCTACCTTAGGCAAGTAGACCACCTCTTTACAATATGGGGCCATACGACACCGGATTACATAGTTTGCTCTCATGGTCTAAGTCGGTTAATGCCTATTAACATCATGTGAGATGTGCATTCACATCATGTGAGATGTGTATTATGGTTTCTTGAAAAGTTCTATGAAGTGTGGGTGGTAGTATGGGATGCTATCTATGCATTGCATGAGTAAGCTTTGATAGGGATATAGTGAGTTCTCTAAGGTCTTAATTACTAATGAATGAAAGTTCTCTTAATGAAGCTAATGAAGAATGTTGACTTTAATGTATAATGTAATGATACATGCTATACTTGGGTTTTATTATGAGTTATTTTCCTTTGTCATGACTTATGAAATGTATGTGTTCCTTATGCATGAGTATTGATTGAAGACTAGTTTGAAATGGTAATTTCATCTAAGGTGGCCTTAAAGTGGCATTTAGTAGGGATAGTAGTATGGGATGTTATCCTTATATTGCACAAGTGTAGCTTAGGGTTACTTAAGGTGAATGTTCAAATGTGATGATTATGACTTGTATGATGATTATAATTATACTTTATGTCTCTTATACTAATGTACATGATATTTCTAAAAAGTGGCATAATGCATGGTTTCCAACCAAAATGTCCGTTTAAAAGCATGTTTTTGCATGGTCATCATACTTAGTACATTTTTATGTGCTAACTCATATTTCTCTTATTTTACTACAAGTGTAGGTTCATGCAAGTGAGCTTGTTCTCTCTAGTTCAAGGGCTTGGATTGAGATTTCTCCAAGGCTAAGTGGTATGTCTTCATAGATCGAGGACAAGTGTTTAGATGTTCCTTTTATTTCATGTAATAGACTATTGTTAGACTTTTCGATTGTAAAGGGTGGTGACCCTACTTTAGTTTTCAAGACATTGTTAGATGGCCATGTGTGACTATAGACTTCCGTTGTGTTTCAAGTGTTTTTAAATGAATTTTGATTGTTTTGATTTAAAGAAAGTTTTAAATTTCGCACTATTTCTATGTATCGAATGTTAAGAGGATTGTACGAGACCCCTTCGGGGTCAAGTACGCCGTGTCGCTTTCAGGGCATAGGCTCGGGTCGTGACACGATGGGAAATGGTTCTGGTTAGTCATGTGATGTAAAGTCGATGGAAAATGTTTTTAACTAGTGATTTGATATAACGCCGATGGGAAATGGTCCCGACTAGTGATATTGTGCCGATGGGAAATGGTTCTGTTGAGTGATTGATTATTGGGACTTGTTGTAATTGATGTTTATATGTGACTTTATTATTATTTGTTACTTTTGCACTTGTTGCATGTGATATATCTACTTGAAATTGAGATTGACCTACTTGATTCTTTTGATTGTTGATTCGTGACTATTGGACTGTAAGTGTAGTGCCTTGTGAGCGGTATATTATTGAGTTGTTAGGGTTTGATAACCAATTTTGGACCTCCACATTATAGATTAATCATCGAGCTTCTTTAATTTCAAACGACTTGAAATAATTAGTTTTATAAAGTTTCAAAAAAATATAATATAGTTTGCAAGTTATTTTACATAGATTTGTGACTTTTATAATTTTCAAATAATGTATATTGTTTCCAT
Source organism: Solanum piurae (assembly GCA_029582685.1). Classification (NCBI taxonomy): domain Eukaryota; kingdom Viridiplantae; phylum Streptophyta; class Magnoliopsida; order Solanales; family Solanaceae; genus Solanum; species Solanum piurae. The sequence continues at coordinate 20,784 of JAJOOO010027196.1, forward strand.
ATAATTATATATATATATATATATATATATAATTAGTATATTTATGAATATTCAAAAATAATTTCAAAAATAATTTATTTTAATTAAATATTCAATTAAATTAGTTTAATTTAATTTATATTTATAATTTTAAGTTAGTTTAATTATTTTATTTCGTCAATTTAAGAAGCTTGCTAATTAATTGATTAATATTAATTCATCGTATTTAAATTCTAGCCGGATACATTAAATTAACTCAATTCGGCTATGTTTTGAATTTTATATGGCTATAATTGCAATCCATTTAGCCATTTTGTATATGCAAATCTAACCCTTTTAACCTCACTTTAATTCCTTAACTTAGACCAAAATTTAGACCCTTTTATAATTTTTTCAACAGCCCAACAATTTTGTATCAACCCATTACTTTCCAGTTCAATGAAACTGGCCCATTCTCAATACCAAAGAAACCCATTCTCCAACCCATATATCAGCAGCAGTAGAGGTGTACAAAACCGAACCAAAAACCGTAAATCGAGTCAAACAGTGTCGAAGTGTAGTGTAGTGTGGTGAGGTTTTGCCTCACAGAAAGAGTGGGAAATTGGGATAAAAAAAGGAAGAATTTACGCTCTTTCAAGTTTAAGAAAGGGATTTAAGTCCTTTATGGCCCTTTCAACCCGCCGAATCTTCCCAACAGGTGAATTTGTTGGTGTTTATTACAGTTAAGAATTAAAATATGCTAAAAGCATAGGATACCAGGTGACCCCCCTTTGCGGCTACATCTTTCAAAAGATTACCCCCTGCACCCCCTTCGGAGATTTTGTTACCACTCTCTCGGAAAACAGGATAAAAGCAAAGAAAGATGGGAATGATTCCCTAGCATTTGTCTACAAGATCCTTATGAATTCACTCTACGGCAGATTTGGTATCAACCCTTCCAGTTTCGAGTGTCTTCTTGGATAGTTATAGCGGCCCATAGGCGCGAGATGTACCTTGTGGGGGCTCTCAAAAAAAAGAATATGTTAATCGTTACCGATACCAGGCAGAGTTGCTTTTCCTTGCTCCAGAGGAGATTGGTATTGGTAGAGTCGCATTCAACCCCGTCTTTTTGCCCCCTTCAACATCTCTCATAATGTGTTCTACGTTGTTGAAAGCTAGATCCACATGAGGTGTGTAATGCATAGCTAAAAAAACACAGATTCTTCTTTCATTTTCCATTCCTTTCGGGTCGGAAACGCGGGCTGCTAGTGGGGCTGTGCCCATTCTCCCTCTTCTTCCGCTTTACAACCGAAATAAGGAACCTTAGAATTCACCCTACCTGTCGATGAAAAATTGGGATTTGAGAGGCCCGAAGGAGAGAGGACTGGCCATCCTTCTCATCCCCCTAAGGGCCTTTCTAAACTCTTGAACTTAAGAGAGGCTTCTTTTCAAGCTGATGAGTAGAAATTGAGTATAAAGAAAATGACAAAAGAAATCTCACACAGAGATCAGTGTACCCATAGATCTATATGAAAAATAGATATATGAAAATTCAAGAAATTCATTTTCAAAAACCCAGGATTTCAGAGGCGAACGACGACATCGGCATTCTCGCTTATGTTATTAAGACTCACTTGTCTTCCGGGGCTTGGGCCTACTACCAGAGATCCCATTAATATGGTAGGCCTTGATGATCTCCG
>JAJOOO010027206.1:0-10330 GCA_029582685.1 Solanum piurae
CCCCCCCCCCCCCCCCCCCCCCCCCCCCCCCCCCCCCCCCCCCCCCCCCCCCCCCCCCCCCCCCCCCCCCCCCCCCAATCATTTACTTGCCTTTAATATACATTGCAATAAGGGTGAGTCAGATTTAGAAAAAAAATAACTTGGTGTCTTAAAAGAAAATGTATTTTAATTTTGAACTCAATTTTAACTCTTCTTTTCATAATTTATATTGGATTAATTAAGTAACCAAGTTATTTTTTTTTCTAATTCTAACTCACCCTTATTGCAATATATATGTTAACGGTAAGTAAAAAAAAAAAACTAAAAACTCCACTTACTACTAACTTCCTTCCATATAATTACAATTCCATATTGTACTAATCTCCACAATATTTTTTAAAAGTCTTATAAATACAACTATTTCCTCTTCATTTTCTTCATTCAAATTAGTAATCTACAATATATGTTTCTTATTTTCTTTTATTTCACTAACTTTGTCCGCTTGCTTTCAATTTCCATTCAAGATTCAAGTTTTACCAAAGTCCCATTTCTATAATCAGGGTTCATCACTAAATAAGCTATCTGAGAATCAATCATGAAATAACATTTTGAAACATATCTGAATTTTATGAGTGATTTTTCGATAACTTGAAAACGAATTTTTGTGATGATTTTTGTTGATCGAAAAAGGACTTTGTTAATAATTTTCATTTTTAATATTGATTTTTGCTATATATATTCATATATTTTCAAAGGGTGTAGTTTATTTTTATTTTTAACTTTGTCCCCATGAATGTTAAAGATTAGTGGATCGTTGACTTCTATATTTATAGTACTAGGCAGTATTTATCTCAAATGTTTTTATGGGCTGATTTACAAAATTTTTAGGTCACCATTTTATTATACAAATCTAGTTTTCTTGTGATTGATTTTTTTTTATTAATAGGTACAAGAAGTCAAATTCGACATTTATATAAAAGTTCATGAATGAATCTACTTCATTTGATTCAATCTGATTCAAAGTTGACCGATAAATGGTTGGTGGATGGACTTGTCGAAAAGTTCAGAGCGAGCAATAATGTGTTGTTTTCTTGTACTTGTAAAATCTTTCTACGATTCTTGTTAGTAAGGCTGATTTTCTATCTTTTGTCCATTGGTTTTGGAGTTGTGAGATTGAATAGAGAAGGGGAATGAAGGGTTTACATAGAGATTCTTTATTTTTGTGATAATAAATATTATTTTGAAATGTTTTTTTTCTATTTTCACTTGAAAAATATTTTTTTAATTCTTAACCGAATTGTTTCCCTACATACTAAACACACCCTGAATTTGAAGAACTTGGGTACACTCCTGTTGGGTTTTAAAAGGTGTGAACGGAAAATGAAGAGTTGCGACTTTTATGAAGAGTTGCGACTTTTATGAAGAGTTGTGACTTTTATGAAAAGTTGCGACTTGTATGAAGAGTTGCGACTTTTATGAAAAGTTGTGACTTTTATGAAAAGTTGTGACTTTTATGAAAAGTTGTGACTTTTATGAAAGGTTGTGACCTTTCCGAATGATTGAGACTTTTCCAAAGGGTTGTGACCTTTCCGGTAAGGCACAATAAGAATCTTTTCAAACTACCCTTTGTTTTCTATAAATTGAGGAATTTCCTTTCATTTTAATAAAATGAATTTTCTTGACTTCTTCTACTACTGCTAAATCTGGTACTCTAAATGTACTTTACTGTTGTTGAGTAGTTCGCTGACACAGTGGTTTTAGGTACCGATACACCTGTGGGTAAGATCGTTCTATGGGAGGATATATTTCATTAACCTCGGGTACTTGAGGGGAATAATTTCCTTAGGGAGACACTGTGCATTCAGTGGGCTCGATTTTCTTCTGTAAGAAAAATATTTTGTATGTTGTTTCTAACTGTTTCTGGGTCTATTTTCTCTACTAGTTTAATTTTTAGTTTTGAAAATACTCTTTAAACTTTGTTGTTTCTTATCAAGTTCTTCAAAGTTTTTGTTCTAAGTATCTTAGGAATACAAGATGTACAACAATCTTAAGGAAATTATTATATTGTTGGTATTTCTTGTATTCCACTGATTGAGAGAAATAAATCATGGAAGTAGAAGATTAATGCATTACTTCTCCATAATTCGGTGCTTTGTTTAGCAAGGTCGAAGTGAGAATGTACTAGAAGAATTGGTGGTATTTCGGTTTAAGATTACAGCAGGTAACCTTCTTATTATTTATCTAAGGGGGAAAGTAGTTTCTAGAAGTTAACATTTTTTATATTTATCATGTATGTTTTTGGAAAAAGATCTGCAAACCATATTATTTTTTGAATGAATTTTCCTTCGCAAAAAATGTTGCCTTTAAAATTCTTTAGTTTGCAGAATGAGAGATGCACATTTTTGTTTGATAAAATAGTATGTCAAAATGTTATAGTTGAAAGGCTATTTGAAAAGAAAAGCATATATATGTGATAATCTATGAATATGTTCAATTTTATTTGGAGACTGAAAAAAACTTTTGTAGTTTTGTACTCCATGTGAAATTTGATTGTGTCTGATTTTGTAGACTAAAAACTTTTGTAGTTTTCTACTCTGGATAAATTAGACTATGCAATTGGTTTGAAGAATATGAAAACTTCACATAATAAGTCAATGTTGTACTTTTGATTTTCTATAAACTTCATTGCTATATAGAAACAAATTGTACAAAAAAAATTCGCTTTATTGTTAGTATTTTAAATACTAAGTGGTATGTCTATTTGTGATAGAGAAAAAATACCAGTGACTTAGAGTTTGTAAATTTTTGCCTCTATGGAATGAACTTTGACATTGTGTAAAAATTGTCAAATAGAATTGAAGCACTATAATTCTTTTGTAGAATAATATTTACAAAAGTGATTTCATATTGCCAATGACACTTTGATAGCATGAGGAAAGAAAATGTGAAAAAACGATTTTCAAATACTTGAAAAATATTTTTGAGATCATATTTAAAATGTGGGGGGGGGGGGGTTCTTTGCTTATGACAAAGATAAAATTCGACTTAGTGTCTAATTTAAATTTGGAGCACAAGATATAAAATTCGATGATACTTTTGTATTATGTTAGACCCACAAAATTCTTGGAGTATATTTGATATTGTGGTCGTTGAGTTTCTCGTTTACTAGTATATGGTATGACTAGTATGAAACTATCAAATTATATGTATACTTGTTCAAAATGATTGAGTTCTTTTACGAAAAAAGTGTCACTTAAAATGTTGTGATTTAATGAAAAATCTATATTAAATATAACTATTTGTATAGACATGAATATTGGTGAATAGTCATTTGTCATATTTTGTAAAAGAAGCATTTGAACTATATTGCCTTTATTGGACCCGATGAAAATTTGTTTATGGGTAGTTCTATAACAATCAAATTGAAAGTTATGGAAAGGTCCTTCCGAAAAGGACATTTGACAAGGTGATGACTCTAAACAGTGTTTGTATCACACAAAATTGTAAGAAAGAGGACCAAAATATTTGTGAGAAAAAGCTACCTCGCGGAGAGCTTTTCAAACTCAATATTTTTATTTATTCTTACTTGCTTGAGTCAAATTGTTTGTGGCGTGAACACTTGGGGCATGTCAATTACAAAACCTTGTAAGGAAAACTGATCAACTTAGAAGTTTTTTCTAACTTTGAGTGTAATAAATTGACCAACTTAGAAGTTTTTTCTAACTTTGAGTGCAATAAATAAAAATGTCAAGTTTGTGTGGAATCTAAGTATGCTGAGCATTCTTATAAATCTGTTAAAAGGAATTCTAATCCCTTAGAGTTGATTTACATTGACATTTGTGATATGAAGTCAACACCATCTCGTGGTGGGAAAATGTATCTCATAACTTTCATTGACAATTGCATTAGAAACGACTATATCTATTTGTTGAATGGTAAGGATGAAACGATAGAAATGTCTAGAAAATATAATATTGAAGTTTAAAATCAGTTGGAAAGAAGATAAGAAGTGATACGGATGGAGAATATAAATATCCTTTTGTAGAAATATGTTTGGAAAGTGGATTTATCCATCAAACTACTGTCTTATTCACCTCAATCTAATGAAATTGCAGAATGAAAAAAAATCAAACTTTGGAGGAAATGATGGCTACGTTACTTATAAGTTCAGGTTTACTACAAAACTTGTAAGAAGAAGCATCCTTACAGCAAAAGGGAACAACAAAAAGTTATCTTTTTAAAAAGGAAGCAATAAAAAAAACTTTTTGCTCAGGACACAATCTATTCCATATGATAAATGGAAAGGAAGAAAATCCAACTTGAAATATTTCAAAGTGTGGGGGTGTCTAGCCAAAGTCCAAGTTCCTATTCTTAAAAGGATTCAAATAGGACCTATGATTGTGGATTGTAAAATTAGACTTGAGTAGTCTAGTGAAGGGTCTAAAAGACCTTGGAAAGAAAAAAAGGATAATGTACTTAATAAAGAGATTCAGAGGCGTAGTAAATGTCAAACGACATCTACTTCCTTCAAATATGATTTTGTAACATTTCTTGTGTCTTCTATAGACTCATCCTTTTGAAAAGATAGTGTTAATAGTGAGATTGATTCAATCTTGAGCAACCATACTGAAAGTTAATTGGTTTTCTTCCAGAAAATAAACCTTTGGGTTCAAAGTGAATCTTCAGAAGGAAAATGAAAGTCGATAGAACTATTGACAATACAAAGAAAGACTTTTTGTCAAAGGTTGTAGACAAAAATAAGGTTTTGATTTTGTCGATACATACTCACTAGTAACTAGAATTACATTCATTCGGATGTTAATTGCATTAGTTGCAGTAAATGACCTCCAAATTCATCAAATGAATGTGAAAACAATTTTCATAAATAGAGAATTTGAGGACGAAATTTACATGGAACAATCGGAGGGTTTTGTGGTTCCTGGTAAAGAAAAGAAATTATGCGAACTTGTTAAGTCACTTTATGGACTAAAACAAGCACCCAAACAATGACAAAAAATTTGACCAAACTATGTTGGTAAATGTGTTTACATTAAAATAACAAGGTCATTGTTTGTTTGTATATTGGTGATAGGTTGATCGTCAGTAGAGACACTAGCTAATGACATAAATGTTACTGAACATATGCTAGAAAGCAACTTTGATATGAAAGATCGTGGAGTTGCTGATGTGATCTTAGGTATAAGAATCCTTAGAACTTCAAGATGTTTAGCATTGTCACGGTCTCATTACATTGAAAAGGTACTTGACTAGTTCAAATATTTAGATTTTAATATTGTCAAGAGTCCATTAATGTGAGCTTTGCACTTCAAAAGAATGAAGGTGAAAGTGACTCACAATTGGATTATTCTAGAGTATTGGGAAGTATGATGTATATCAGAAAGTGTACGCGATCAGATATAGCATGTACCATTAATAAACTACGTCGGTTCATGAATAATCTCAATCAAACTCATTGGATGACAATGAAAAGAGTTTTGGGGTATTTAAAACATATCAAAATTATGTCTTGCATTATAACAATATCCAACAGTATTGAAAGGTTAGAGTGATGCAAATTGGATTACCGGGATCAAATGAAGTAAAATCCACGAGTGGATATATATTAACTCTTGGTGGAGAGAGCAGTCTTTTGGAAATCTTCCAAAAAAAAAGACATGTATCGCTAGTTCTACAATGATCTTTGAGCTAGGTGCTCTAGATAAAACCGGTGAATAAGTTGAAAGACTTCAAAATTTCTTGATAGATATTATTTTTTGGCCCAAACCTTTGGCATCAGTATGCATACACTTTGATAGTCAAGATGCAATAGGTAGGGCATGCAACATGATGTATAACGAAAAGTATCGTCATATAAGACATAGACATAATACTATTAGAAAATTACTCTATAGTGGAATTATCACAGTTGACTATGTAAAGTCAAAGGATAATAAGTTGGATCCACTTACAAAAAAGCCTAACTAAAGAGAAAGTTGAAAGATCATCTACGGGAATGGGTTTACGGCTTAGGACAAGTCATTATGGCGGTAACTCTACCTAGCAGACTGGAGATCCTAAGAGCTTGGTTCAAGGTGAAAAATAAAGTTGTGACTGACGGTTCGGCATTGTCAACCAACTCAATCCATTCTCATGATGAAGACAATGCTCAGGAACAAGGCTACAACATTAAGGCTTATTAATGAGTTAATAAAACTTAATGTTTTTTAATGATTTGCTAAATTTGACAGATTTGACCAAACAGTGTATCTACACGATAACTTGGTTAGAAATCACCTATGTGAGTGTGAAGTGTAAGCCTCTTCAAAGAGAATTATTGTCAAAAACCTATTCTATATACACTCATGACATTTTCGGTAAGGCACAATAAGAACTTTTTCACACTACCCTTTGTTTTCTATAAATTGAGGGATTTCCTCTCATTTTAATAAAATGAATTTTCTAGACTTCTTCTACTGCTACTAAATCTAGTATTCTAAGTGTACTTTACTGCTGTTGAGTAGTTTGCTGACACCGTGGTTTTAGATACCGATACACCGGTGGGTAAGATCGTTTTATCCTAGGAGGATATATTCCATTAACCTCGGATACTTGAGGGGAATAATTTCCTTAAGTGGGCACTGTGCATTCAGTGGGCTCGATTTTCTTCTTTAAGAAAAGTATTTTGTATATTGGTCTATTTTCTCTACTAGTTTAATTTTCTAGTTTTGAAAATATTCTTTAAACTTTGTTATCAAGTTCTTCAAAGTTTTTGTTCTAAGTATCTTAGGAATACAAGAGGAACTACTACCTAATAAGCTATAATTAACTAATGTTCTACCAAATCATTTTCACTTATTTATTTTCAAGTTTAAGTTATCAATAAATGATTTTTTTCTAAAATGAGGCTCAAGTTCCGATGAGCCTTACAAGGCGCAACAACTTTTTTGCCTTGTAAGGCTCAGCTGCCAATGAGCCTTACAAGGCGCAAGGTTGTCAGCACCTTGCAGACTGTTATTTAAAAAAAAAACTTATTTTATTATCTTGTTTGTTAAAAGTCTAATAATAATATTAAAGTGAATGTACGTTCTGTTACTATATATTCAATAGTTGATCGAGTGACTATATATATATGTAAAATTTTCTATATTATTGTGTTAATGTATATGATATCATGTTGTTGCATACAGCTCTTCTTGCAAAAGAAACAAGATGCCCTATTCAAGGCACTCCAGAAATTAAAAGAAGGTTTGACACATTCTGTATTTTCGTCATATTTTTTTTTAACAAATTGAAAATTCATTTTAAATTTGTTTTTGGTATTGAATTTGCAGAATTGATGCTTTTGGGATTTATTTTCATTACTATTGATGGTGTCTCAAGGGGTAATAAGCAAAATATGCGTTCCTGAAAATATTTCAAAAGTAATGCTTCCATGCACACTTAAAGAATCTGCAACTTCTAATCATCTCATCGCTGGCGAATCAATTGTGATAAATCCGTCATGCAAAATGGGGATCCTGTTAAAACAAAAAAGTCTCACATTGGTGGTTAATAAAATAGGTGGACTCCTTATAAGGCTTGGGCAATTCTCCTCCCTTTGAGCTAACTTTTGGGGTGTGAGTTAGGCCTAAAACCTAATTTAACATGATATCAGAGCAGGGTCCATCTCACCCGATGTTGGGGCCCAAAAAGAAAAAAAAAACAAAAATTGCCCAAAAGATGCCAACGCACCAGATGCTAAGCACCGGGCATGAGATGGATCAAAAATTGCCCAAAATTGTCCACACACCAGATGCTAAGCATTGGGAGTGAGGTGGGGTGTTAAAACAAAAAAGTCTCACATTGGTGGTTAATGAAATGGGTGAATTTCTTATAAGGCTTGAGCAATCCTTCTCAATTTGAGTTAGCTTTTGGAGTGTGAGTTAGGCCTAAGACCTAATTTAACAGATCCCAAGAGACAACAGGCGAATCATCCCTCTTCTAGTAATAACAATTTTCAAAGTCACAAACCTCAAACATGGCCTCCCCCATCTGTTTCAAAACCTTCTTTTGCCTCCACTGTAAGTGCTACACTTGATACTAGTTTCAAACGCAAACAACAGGAATTGATATCACACATATGGGTAAACCAGCAGTATATTTCACAGCTCAAGATTATTTTGTCAATCTCGCAGAAGACTGTAAGCTCACGATAGTTGGAAAATTTACCAGAGGCAAACCTAGCATAGAGGAAGTCAGGAAACTCTTCACTAGTCATGTACCATTGAAAGGTAAGGTAAAAAAAATAGACTTTTAAAAGAAGTGGTACAACCCAAAATTCACATACTAATGGGTTGGGCTGACTGTTTTCTGACCCACAAAAAATGGGGTGGACTAGACCATATTGATAGCTCAAACTCTAAGAAAAAAATCTTCTAATTTATTTGTTCTAACTCAAAAGTTATTTTTATCTTTTCTAAATAAAAATTAAAAAACATATATATAAAAGGAGCTGGATTAATAGAATTGTGATGTAAAAATTTCGTAAATCAACCACAAAAACATGTAAGATAAATCGGCTTCTATACTGGCCCTTCCACTTTGGTGTAGTTTTCGTTTGTATTGATACTCCGTAAGTTAAATATATATCAGCTAATCTTAAATAAAAAATAAAAATTATTTTAGATAAATAATAAAGATCCTTTTGCCGAGACACTTCCTTATTATTCATAGGTACAAAGTTGAAAAATATTACACCCTTTCAAAATATATGAACATATTTAGCAACAAATTAGAATTAGTAATGAGAATTATTTGAGAAACTTTAACAGAGTCCCTATTCTACCAACAGCAGAGTTCATTACTGAAATTCTCTTTAAAGTTATCGATAAAATCACTTGTAGAATTTAGATGTGCTTAAAAATCTTATTCACATGTGATTCACCAATAACTTGAAGATAATTTAGTGATCGATGGACGCTGCTGATGATAAAGTAGAGACTATGATAAAGTTTGAATCTTGAATGGAATCGAAAGACAACTGTGACATGGTTAAGGGGATCATAGAGAAAAAGAAAAATATATTGTTGAATAATTTGAGTGAAGAAAAGAGTACTCTGAAGAAAATGGAGAGGAAATAGTTGTATTTATAGGACATTAAAAAATATATTTTGGAGATTACTATAAGATGAAATAGTGATTAAATGGAAAAAACTCAATAGAAAGTGGAGTTTTTGGAAAAAAATTCATTTACCTACCTTTAATATACATTGCAATAAGGGTGGAATAGATTTAGAAAAAAAATAACTTGGTGTCTTAAAAGAAAATATATTTTAATCTTGAACTAAATTTTAACTCTTGAATTGTGATTAAATGGAAAGAACTCAATAGAAAGTGGAGTTTTTGGGAAAAAATTCATGTAGTTACCTTTAATATACATTGCAATAAGGGTGGAATAGATTTAGAAAAAAAATAACTTGGTGTCTTAAAAGAAAATATATTTTAATCTTGACTTGAACTAAATTTTAACTCTTGTTTTCATAATTAATATTAGATTAATTAAGTCACTAAGTTATCTTTTTTCTAATTTTAACTCACCATTGTTGCAATATATATGTTAAAGGTAAGTAAATTATTATTTTTCTAAAACTCCACTTACTACTAACTTCCTTTCATATAATTACAATTCCATATTGTACTAATCTCCACAATATATTTTAAAAGTCTTATAAATACAACTATTTCCTCTTCATTTTCTTCATTCAAATTAGTACTCTACAATATATGTTTCTTATTTTCTTTTATTTCACTAACTTTGTTCGCTTGCTTTCAATTTCCATTCATGATTCAACTTTTACCAAAGTCCCATTTCTATCATCAGGGTTCATCACTAAATAATCAATCATGAAATAACATTTTGAAACATATCTGAATTTTATGAGTGATTTTATCGATAACTTGAAAACGAATTTTAGTGATGAATTCTATTGATCGAAAAAGGACTTTGTTAATAATTCTAATTTCTAATCTGGATTTTTGCTATATATGTTTATATATTTTCAAAGGGTGTAGTTTATTTTTATTTTTAACTTTATCCCCATGAAAGTTAAAGATTAATGGATCGTTGACTTCTATATTTATAGTACTAGGTAGTATTTATCTCAAATGTTTTTGTGGGCTGATTTACTAAATTTTTAGGTCACCATTCTATCATACAAATCTAGTTTTCTTGTAATTGATTTTTTTGTTAATAGGTACAAGAAGTCAAAGCCGAGAATTATATAAAAGTTCTTGAATGAATCTACTTCATTTGATTCAATCTAATTCAAAGTTGACCGATACATGATTGGTGGATGGACTTGTCGAAAAGTTC
>JAJOOO010027208.1:0-11666 GCA_029582685.1 Solanum piurae
AAGCATATTACAAAAGAGAAAAAGGTCATGATATTTGCTATTATTTTATGATGATATGCAAATGGGTTGGCTGGTGGTGGCAGAGCTGACTGGGCTTTGCTCGCGTCGGTGGTCCAAGTCTTGCGGTGGTGTTGGTTTGATCAACACCTATGAATATAGAGATTTTTCCGGACAGCCAAGAAAAGTATTTGGGGCCTTAACGAGACTCTGATGCCATGTGTACCGGAACAGAAACATAGACATGTCCAGAAAAAGTTAAGGCTATCAATACAAATCAATACCTAATTGAAATAGGAGTAAATCAATCTACCTACTATATTTACATATGCTATAGAATATTCACAGGATTCTAACAAAGATATTCACAAGAGACTTATCCTATTTGAGTGATATTATCATAGCAAAATATGGGGAAGACAACAGTTGGATGACTAATGAAGTGCACTCTCCTTATGGAGTTGGTCTGCGTGGTCTATAAGAGCATTGTGGCATTCTATGAGGAATCACACCTCCATAAAGGTGAACAATGGGTACAGAACATCATTTTGGGAAGATAACTGTTGGGTAGGGGGTGTCTGGAAGATATATATATCCTGGTATTTATGTACTGTCTATGCAACATCAGATGACAGTAGCATATGCATGGTCCTCACAGGGGTGGAACATACAACTCAGAAGGAATTTCAATGACTGGAAAGTGGATACAATGACTGAGCTTTTAAAAGAGCTAGAAGATTTCAAAGGTTTACAGGAGGGTGGCAGATTGTCTATGCTGGAAAGAAGACAGTAGGGAACTCATTGAAGTTAGCGTAGCTTACAAGCTAATTGAATCAAGACAATTAACAGATAGCTCTTTGGAAAGAGAAGATACCCTTCAAGGTTTCTTGTTTTCACGTGGTTATTAGCACATGAAGCTGTTTTGACCCAAGATAATCTAGCAGGAGAAGGATCCCCCTTTGTTCAAGATGGTTTTCTTTGTGGGAAAAAAATTAAGACAGTCAGCCACCTATTCTTACATTGCAAGGTCGCAGATAAGCTATGGAGGATGTCTACCAAGATCAGAGTCATAGCATAGACAATGCCCCGGAAGATAACTGAGGTTCTTTTTTGCTGGGTTGAGGCTGGAACGGGAATTGCAGACAAGAATAGATGGAGGAGGGAAGGTCCAAAATATTGCTTGAATTTGATGCTCCCAGGCACGGTAACCAAGGACCTTCTCTCTCCTACTTCCTAGGATAGCAGAAGGCTCACGCCGGTGCCAACCACCATCAACAGACCTTTCTTTCTCAGCCAATCAATACTCACCCACTATGAGAATTGCTTCAACCTTTTTTCTTTTTTCGTTCACTCCACAGATTAGGTATTTACTATGGCAGACAACAGAATCTATTTTAACGCAGGCTTCAAGTCCTTCGACATCACAAGATGGAGTTCTGGCAACACAACCTGGTTTGACTGGGTAGTGAGAAGTAAAAAAAGAATGTGAAGGATAACGCTGAGCAGAAAGATAATGGAATGGATTTGTTATATCCTCAAGGAAGCCTCCAACGACAATAAGAATCTGGTTAGAAGATGGAGGACAAAAGAACAAATTTCAGAATTTTACGGCACCAGAAAGTACAACGTACATAGAAGGTACATGAGTCATTTGGCCCTCATAGGAGAAACCAGAGAAGTTATTATTGTTCCTGAACTTGGCATTAATGCGGGATGGAGAGACAGCATTCAAGATTGAAGGCTTCATTAACACCACTCCACAATGTATAGTCAAACAGCATTCGAAGCCAACTATTCCATATGCTAGGGTAGTTGAGATAAGTGAATGGCAACAACAAAGTCACAAAGAAGCCAGTGCTAGCATAGAGAGCCCACTGGGGAGAAGTATTACGGGATTATTAGGAGGATCTGAGAGACCCACTCTGACTGATGTAAGAAAATGGGCCTCCTCGACCTGGAAGAAAGCATTTGGAGTTAACATCTATGAGATGGCAGGGCATATCTTCCTTTTTGAATTTCCAAACAAGCACATGGCAGAACAAATTCTGCAAGGAGAATGGAATTGGAAGAACATGAAGGTGAAACTGGAATGGTGGAACCCACTAATTGGCTGCGTAGCATCACAGCAAAGACAGGAAAAGATCTGGATCAGAGCAATAAGAGTACCCCTGCACTTGTGGTCCAAAGAAGTCTTTAAAGAAATAGGCGATAAATGTGGAGGATGGTACAGAACGGAGGAAACAGAATTGAGAAACCATCTCAGATGGGCCCGTATTGAGGTTAAGAATGAAGGGCAGAAAATACCCAGAGAGGTCGCCATAACCAAACAAGGATACACCTTCAGGATTCCGATCTGGATCGAGGAAGTTGCGACCTTTGAGAAGGCATCGGGAAAAAACATGGAAAATCAAATTTCCATGGCGGAGACGGCGAAAACTGGGGAAACCCTAGATGAGGGCTTTGCACGAAGGTCTATTGCATGTCCAATGAAGAGGACGGGTAATACCTAGAGATTAAAAGCATCTTTTGAAGTCATCAAGCAAGTAGCCAGATTAACATATGTTGATTGGATGGCACACGTGGGGAGTGGAAATAATTCAAATTTAATTCCATGTGAGGAACACGTGAGGTCTCCAAGGCAAGAGATGAATAATTTGAGTCATGGGCCGGCCCAAAACCAAAAACCACTCCAACAAAAATTAAATACCTCACAAGCCCAACCCAATCTAGAACAACAAATTGAGGAATTCTGGGAGGAGACCACGACAATCAGAACATCTTCTCCAGAGAATTTCAACGCAACAGAAAATCTTGAATTCACTGCCTCAACTTCAGATGCAGGATATGTGGGGGAAAATTCAAAGATGAAAGAGACAAGTCTAAAAGATACAGAGGGGACTGTAATTGTGAGGGAGATAAGGGGGAATGAGAATTGCAAGGAACAATCCATTGTGATGGGCAACTCAAGTCTGGAAGTCAAAAATTGGGAAGTGGACGAGGTGATACCCTTAGCTACAGAAGCAGCTAAACAGGTTGTTGACAAGGAAAAGTCCACAGTAGTCTGGGTTCGAAAAAATTTAATCAAGCTCGGCAAAATGTTTGGAGCTGACTTTAAAGGCCATGAAGAGGAACCCTTGGAACTTCTTATGCAAATTGATGCGTGCAGGCAGGTTAGAAGGATGGAGCCATCATCAGAAATCAGAAGAGCTAGATTCAAAAGCACCAATGAATTGAAGAATTTAATTACTTTTGATGTTAAGTTCAAAGCTAGTGGGCCAGGAGCGTGGGGAAAGGAGGTGCACAGCCTGTACCATGAAGTTCAACCTAGTGTCTTGGAATGTTAGGGGAATAAATGATGGGGGGGAAAGAAGAGTTGTATAGAACTTTGGAAGGCTGACATAGAGAGTTTGGAAGGGAGAGGTGCAACAAATAGGTGTACATACGCTAACTTGCAGTTTTGAAGGCCTGCTCCAAAACTTTAACTGCCACATTACAGTGTTGTACGCACCAAATTGCAACGTGGAAAGAAGAGAGGTTTTTTTTTTTTATGAAGATGTTGTATTAGAAAGGCATCAAGAAGATGCAAATTACATACACAAAAATATGGTTAACTCTTAAGAACAAAAACACCTATTTAATCAGGGAGTTAACCACAAGCAAACGAATGGTCGCTAAGCCATATTGAGGGAGCTAATGAAATCTAAGAGGGGTAATATATCATTTACAGGGGATAAATTGCTCCAATGGAAGAGACTAATAAGGCAAAAGGATTTCAAACTGCTAATTGGAGTTGATATACCATCAAAACATCTAAGATTCCTTTCCTTTCAAATACACCGAAAAATACATGATGGAATCATCTGCTAGGTCTTCTTGATGCCCATCAACTTCTCTAAGACTCCAACTTCCAACTACTTCTTTGACACTTTACGGGAGAATCCAGTTTATACTAGCAATTGAAATAAACATATTCCAAAGAGTTGTTACCATTGGACAGTGCAGAAACAAATGATTCACTGATTCCAGACTATTGAGGCACATGAAACATCTGTTTACTAGCTGAAGTTTCCTCCTATTTAGATTGTCTAGGGTTAGGATAACATTCTTGAGGGTAGTCCAGGTGAAACACTTGATTTTAGGGGGTAGTCTAGCCTTCCAAATCAGTTTCCATGGCCACTGGTCTATCATGGCATTTGAAGAGCACAACTTATGGTATCCTTCCTTCACTCTGTATATTCCTTTTTCAGAGTTTCCCCATTTTAAGCTATCAGGCAAGTGAGGGGTCATTGAGGCTCCTTCTAGAATTCTGAAAAAATCAAAGAGCTGATTAAGCTCCCAGTCTTGAAAGTTCCTACTAAAGTGTGGTGCCCATATTCCACCTTCTCTGTTTTGAGCCACTGAAGAGTCTGTGTCAGAGGCTATCATGTAAATAGCAGGGTGGGAGACATTGAGAGGTTGATTGTTAAGCCACCAGTCTTTCCAAAATTTAATTGAGTTCCCATTTCCAATCCTGAAGGACACCTCTTGGAAGAACTCCTCCCTTAGCTGGTTAATATACTTCCAAGGTCCAACTCCATAAGGATCATTGTTCTGCTTGATGCTCCATTTGTCTTGCCTCCCATATTTGGCATTCACTACCTCTTTCCAGATACATGTTGGTTCTTGAGAATATCTCCACCACCATTTCATTAACAGGCTCTTGTTGTGCTTCTTTAAATCTCTGATTCCCAAACCTCCGTGCTGCTTTGGCATAATTACATTTTCCCACTTCACAATATGGAACTTATGGCCCTCATAGCTTCCCTTCCACAAAAAAGATCTTCGGATTTTGTCAATTTGATTTTGTACCTTGGATGGTACTGGGAGCATTGACATAATATATGTGGGGATACTGTCAAGTACACTGTTGATAAGAGTCGACCTACCTCCCATTGAGAGATATTGCATCTTCCAAGTTGCCAACCTTCTCTCCATTTTCTCGATAACTTCACTCCAAACTCCTACATCTTTGAACTTTGCTCCCAAAGGGAGACCTAGGTATTTTGTTGGAAATGTGTCAATGCTACAACCCATGATGTCAGCCAGTTCTTCCAAATTAGGGACCTCATTTACTTGGTAGATCTTACTCTTCTGCATATTAATATGTAGCCCGGAGATTGCTTCAAATAGGATAGTGTTAGGTTGAGATATCGCACCTGAGACTTCTCTGTCCCACAAAAAATAAGAGTATCATCCGCGTAGAGCAAGTGAGTCACAGAGATAGAATTATCTTCGTTGTTGCCCACCCTGAATCCTTCAATCCATTGCATTTGCTTTTCCTTTGCTAACATCTTGCTAAGACCTTCCATGGCAAGGATAAATAAGAATGGAGAGAGTGGGTCTCCCTGTCTAATCCCTTTTTGAGGGGAGAAGAAACCAATTGGGGATCTATTCACTAGAATTGAATATTTGACAGTAGTAATGCTGAATATGATCCACCTTTGGCCAAATTCCATACTCCTCAGCATTGATAATAAATAAGACCAATTGAGTTTGTGAAAAGCTTTTTCCACATCTAACTTGCATGAGATTCCAAGAACTCCACTTTTTAGCCTTCCATCTAGAAGTTCATTTGCGACTAAGGCTGCATCAGTAATCTGCCTGTTTTTTTTGTTTTTTTTTTCTCCTAATACTAGCTTCCCCATGACTGTCTTCAGCCTCTCCGCTAGGACTTTAGCAATAATCTTGTAGACACTACCTATGAGACTTAGGGTCTAAAGTCTTTGAGTTCTATTGCATCTTTCTTCTTTGGGATAAGGGCAATAAAAGAGGCATTGCAAGACTTTACCATGTGACATTGTTGATGGAAACGAGAGACAGCCCCCATTAAGTCAGGTTTGATTATCTCCCATGCTTTTTGGTAGAATGCCATAGTAAATCCATCAGGGCCAGGGCTTTTGTCCGGTGCACAAGACATCAAAGCAGCTCGCACCTCTTCCTCTTCAAATGGTCTTTCTAACCAAGCTTTCTCTATCAGTGATATGCTGGCTAAACCATCAAAAGATACTCTGGGCCTCCAATTCTCATTTTTAGTGTACATGTCTTGGTAGAAACAGAGAATTTCAGGATCTCCTCACTCTCTTCACTAATTTCTGGTTTAATGGAGGGCCCTTGGGTAGTATGTGGGGACTTCAATGTATGCAGGTTCCCCACAGAGAAGAGAAACTGTCAAAGGAGATCTACTGCCATGGTAGAATTCTCAGACTTCATAGAAGACCTGGAGCTTATTGACTTGCCACTTGAAGGAGGAACACATACTTGGTTCAGGGAGATACAAACAATGTTGCATCAAGGATAGATAGAATCCTATTCACAACCGAGTGGAGTGAACATTTTAGTAAAATGAAGCAGATTGCTCTACAAAGACTGATATCAGACCATGTGCCTATAGCTTTACACTGTGGACCATGGGATCTGAACAAATCTTATTTCAAGTTTGAAAATTGGTGGCTGAACACAGAGGGATTTATAGATCTCTTGGTGGAATTCTTTTGCATATACAGGAAACCAGACTACATTTTAGCATGCAAATTGAAAGCACTAAAGGGTAAGCTCAAGGAATGGAGTAAGGAAGAAAAAGGAAATTTGCTTTTGCAAAGATCCATCCTGTTAAACAAGATGGCAACTCTGGACTCCATTATTGATAATAGAGCACTAATAGAGGAAGAGGCTGCATTAACGGTAACTACTTTCCTCGAGTATGAAGAACTACTCAGGAACGAAGAGACTGCATGGAGGCAAAGATCCAAAGTTTTGTGGCTAAAAGAAGGTGACAACAACACTAAGTTCTTTCACAATTCAGCCAATGCACATAAAAGGAGTAACTGTATTGACCAACTGGAAGTACAAGGTGAGACAGTGAAGGAGCCAGACAAAGTGAAAAAGGAGATCATACAGTTCTATAAGAAGTTGTACACAGAAACAGAGAGATGGAGACCAGCAGGAAACATGATAAATTGTCCTACAATCTCAGAAGCAAAAAAAGTACAATTACAAGCCAAATTTGAGGAGGAGGAGGTGTGCTATAGATAAGGCCCCTGGACCTGATGGATACACAATGGGCTTTTTCATCAAATACTGGGAAGTTCTAAAACATGACATTATGAATGTCTTCCACAACTTCTATGAACTTGAGATATTTGAAAAGAGCTTCAATGCAACATATATTGCACTGATTCCCAAAAAGAAAGGGGCAAAGGAGTTAAAAGATTTTAGACCAATTAGCTTGGTAGGCAGTTTCTACAAGCTTTTGTCTAAAGTGTTGACTGAAAGGATCAAAAGGGTGATGGATAAATTGGTAAACTCACAGCAAATGGCTTTCATTCAGGGCATACAAATTATGGATGCAGTATTGATAGCTAATGAAGCAGTAGACTCAAGAATATCACAAAAGATGCCTGGAATCCTATGCAAATTGAATATAGAAAAAGCTTATGATCGTGTGAATTGGGGGTTTCTAATCAACACACTCAAGAGAATGGGATTTGGGGAGAAGTGGATCAGATTCTGCATCTCAACTGTAAAATTCTCAGTAGTGATAAATAGATCACCGGAAGGTTTTTTTGCAGCCCAAAGGGGAATAAGACAAGGGGACCCTCTGTCCCCTTTTCTGTTCATCCTAGCCATGGAGGGTCTCAATAATATGATTAAGACAGCAAAGGTCAATGGCTGGTTATCTAGTTTTGAAGTGGCTAAAAACAGTGGAGAAAGTCTAGAGGTGACACATCTACAATAGGCAGATGATACATTGATTTTCTGAGGTGCAGAAGAGGAACAATTAAGATACTTGAGAGTGATCCTAGTACTCTTTGAAGGCGTTTCAGGTTTGCACATTAATCGGGAGAAGAGTCACATTTATCCCATATACAATGTACCAAACATTAACCTCTTGGCCTCAATTCTGGGAGGAGAAGTCGGAACCCTACCCTCTATATATCTAGGGATGCCATTGGGGGGCCAATCAAGGTCCAAGGGAATTAGGGACAATGTCCTGGAAAGATGTGAGAGGAAATTATCAAGATGGAAAGCCCAATACTTGTCTAGGGGGGGTAGACTCACTTTGATTAATGTTGTGTTAGATGCTCTCCCAACCTACATGCTTACCCTTTTCCCCAACCAACCAGGGGTAGTACAGAGGATAGACCAGATCAGGAGAAGCTTCTTTTGGCAAGGAAACAATACCAAGAAAGGTTATCACTTAGTCAAGTGGAAAGAACTAATCTCAAGCAAGAAACAGGGGGGCCTTGGTATCAAAAATCTGAAGAACCAAAGTAAAGCTTTGAAAATGAAGTGGTTATGGAGATATACCCATGAGACACACTCTCTATGGAAAAAGGTGATTACATCAAAGTATGGAGAATTGGATGGGTGGATGACTGAAGAAGCAAACAATCCTTATGGTGTCACTGTTTGGAGATCTATCAAAAATTGGTGGACTATTTTACGTAACCACACTACCATTAGTGTAGGTGATGGTAATAAAACCATCTTCTGGAAAGATAGGTGGTTAGGTAATTGGAGTCTTGCAGAGAAGTTCCCTGATCTGTTTGATTTAGCTATCCAGCAGGACAGAACAATAGCTGACATGTGGGCGCTCCAAGGCTGGGACTTAAATTTTAGAAGAAACTTGAATGATTGGGAAATTCCTAGACTGATTGAGTTCTTCAAAATCCTTGAAGCTTTTCAAGGTCTGAAGAATGGGGTAGACAGACTATGGTGGAATGGGCACAACAAAGGGGCATACAAAGTAAGTTCAGGGTACAAACTTCTGAACTCGATAGTGGCACAGAACTCCATATGGCCATGGAAACAAATCTGGAGAACCAAAGCACCTTTGAAGGTGGCATGTTTCTCATGGCTGCTAACAAAAGAAGTTGTCTTGACACATGAAAACCTAAGAAAGAGGAACATTATCTTAGTCACGCACTGTTGTTTATGTGGTGAGGCAGCTGAGACAGTGGGACATTTGTTTTTGCATTGTAGAATCACTGACCAACTATGGAAGATTTTCATTAATCTCAGAGGCATACAATGGATAATGCCTAGCAAGATTGTTGACACTATCTAGTTGGGAAGAAGCTGGGAAAGGAACAAAAAACAGGAGCTACTGGAGAACCATACCATTTTGTATATGGTGGACCATCTGGAAGGAGAGAAATGCTAGGTGTTTCGAAGATAGGAGTAGAACAGTACAGAAAATCAAAACAAATTGTATTTTGCTTGTGTTTTTGGTGTACAAGGAACTCCCCTATAGATGGAGAAAATATCCTAGATGTGTTAGAATCATGCTAGGATTGGGAGTCCTTTGATATATTGCTATACTTTGACTTGTTGTAAAGGGGTTTAGCACTACCTAAGTGCTGAGTTATAATACAAATGTTACTTATTCAAAAAAAAAGAATAGATGGAGGATTGTCTCAGCTTGTATATGGTGGACAATCTAGAAAGAAAGAAATTCCAGATCTTTTAAAGACACTAGCAGTTCAGTACAGAAAATCAAATTGATTTGCATTAGACTTCTCTATTTTTGGTGTAGACAAACCTTCATAGAAGATACTGAGTCGTTTCTGAGAAGTTTTGATCAGTTTTTCTTCCTTATGCCTTGTAAAAATGGTTTCAGCACAACCTATGTGTTGTTTTGGTCAATATACAAATGTTACTTTATAAAATAAGAAACGGAAAAGGGCCTAAAATACCCTCGAAGTATTGAAAATGGTACACAACTACCCCTCATCCACCTATTGGCTCCAAAATACCCTCCCCATCCACTTTTGGGTCCAATTTTAGCCACTTCATTAATGGAGCACCATTTAAAATAATTAAATCATCTTTTTAATTATGTAGCGCTCAACCATTGGTTGCAATTTAATTATTTAATATAATTTTAAACCCACCCATTTTTAACTAAACCCTCCCCAATACTTATTAATCCCGCTCTAAAATATAATTTTAAACCCACCCATTACCCGCTCGATCGAACCCATGGGTTCTTTTTGTATTGGGTCGGGCGGGTTTAATAAGTATTAAAATGTACCATAGTGTGACCATTATATTAATCTAAAATAATCAGATCACAAAGAAAATCCAAGATTCTTTTAGAGGGACAAATTGTATAGATACTGAGTTAGAAATTTATATAAAAAATTCAAAATGTAAATGTAAAGCTATTGAGTTTAGCTGAATTCACCTCTGACTTCGTTCACTACAAAAAAAAAAAGATATTTACTGACAATAGATTTTTTTAGTGGAAATTGAGTTAATGTTATTGCATTCAAAGTTGCTAAGTCTTTAGCGTTATTTATATAAAATGTTGGCTATGAATATACATATATATTATTGCCGTAAAAAATATAATATAACAAAAAATTTATTATTATCGTTAAATTCTTCATATGTCGTAGTGATTGCCTTTTTTATTTATATGACTTACAATTCTATCACCATTATAAAAAAAAATTCCAGATAATCAACAAATGTGAACTGTACATACATTATGTTAGCAACTCATATTTGACTCCACAGGAACAAAAAAACATATTTTGTCATGTATATAATGTATGTTTTTATAATTTATATTAATTAATAAAGCTTAAGCTTATTTATTGAATTTACTCTCCTAGGAGATTTCTTGACGCTCATTCATGGCATTAGAAAGATGTTTCTAATGTCATGACATCAAAAATATATTTTGATGCTCATTCATGACTTGATGCTCAATATTTTAGGGCGGATTTAGTTAAAAATGGGTGGGTAATGGGTAGGTTTAAAATTATATTAAATAATTAAATTGCAACCAATGGTTGAGTGCCACGTAATTAAAAGGATATTTAATTATTTTAAATGGTGCTCTGTTAATGAAGTGGCTAAAATTGGACCCAAAGGTGGATGGGGAGGGTATTTGTGAGCCAATGGGTTGATGGGGAGGGTATTTTGGAGCCAATAGGTGTGTACCATTTTCAATACTTCAAGGGTATTTTAGGCCCTTTTCTGAATAAGAAATTAAAGAAGGCAATACAATATAACTGATTAGAGTCATTAAGTACCTTCTTCTTCTTTTTTGGGGGGGGAGCACTCAAAGGTAGAAGTACTATCCATGGATACAATTAAATTAGATATCTATAGAGCATCAATTCAGAACTTAATTTCAAAGCATATGGAGTAAAATCAGATATATGCAGAACAACAACTCAGACCTTAATTACTCCCTGTCGTCTTTACTTTTGGTTCGATATCCTGATCATGACTTTCCTATAAAACTTTTCTATGTTTCAGAATGCTACTTTAGTTATTAAAGTATTTTGATTAAAACATGTGTATTTTAGGAAACTTATCATAGATTGCTTTATTTGGAGCATTAAAGTTAAGGAATATTGAGTTTGATAACCAGAATTGTGACATAGAAAGACAACAACAGTGCCACACAAAGTGGCACTGTTGTTGTCTTTCTATGTCACAAAGGTAGTTACAAGGTGAAAGAAGGATACAAACAGATAAGTTTTGGTGGCATTCAAGACTTCAAATGGCCTTGGAAGAAAATCTGGAGGATCAAAGTGCCACACAAAGTGGCATGCTTTACATGGCTACTAGCCAATGAAGCAGTTTTGACATTGGATAATGTGGCCAAGAGAGGA
>JAJOOO010027210.1:0-11394 GCA_029582685.1 Solanum piurae
TCAAATGTCAATTTAACATAGGGAAGGCAATCATCAATTCTAAACCACATCTTTCAAAAGCAAAACATAGAATATCTCCTTAACATAATTCAACATAGATGATAAAACCTTTCATCAATTTGAAATGTGAGAACACCTTTCACAATAGCATTGACACTTTCCTTTCAAAGCTTTCTTAAATCATTCATAATAATTTCATAAAAGCATGAATAACGTCATAAGTTCATAAATCATAGGTTCATGAGTTTATCATAGCTTCATCATGGGTTGTCAACAAAAAAATAATGCATGCGTGTATATAACTTCAACTTAAAAATCATGGAGTCAAATCAATTCATACGTTAAAAGATAGGGATTAATTAATAAGATTGTAATTCAAGAGAACCCATAAAGATGGAATTCAAACCCTAACTTAACAATTTAAATAGATTTTGAGAAGAATTGGAAACCTTGGGGACCCCATTGAGGAAAGGACTCCATGGGTAAATACACACATACTTTGATCCTTTAGGCCCAAGGAAAATAGATAATTTGGAGACTTGAATGGAACCCTAACCCTTCTTCTTCTTCCTTAAACTTGAGAGGATTTTGGAGAGTGAATTTTGTCAAGTTTAGGGACTTTCGGACAATATGTTGAAAATGGGTAAATTGGAGGCTAAAATTCATAGGGGTTAGGGTAGAAGAAAAAATGACATAGTATTGTGTTAAAACAAATAGGAAAAGACCCAAAATCCCCTTTAAAATAACCACTGACTCACTTCTACAGTTTGGACCTATAGACCGTCCTGATCAACCGTAGAAATGATTGGAGACCCTTTATTTGGCCAACTTTGGAGAGATACCCCTTTATGGCTCATAGGTCATCCTACGGTCCATACATACCAACCGTAGAATTCAACTTTGACATTTAAAATTTCACTAAGTATCAGACACACCTATGAGACTTATGTACGACTTGTTTATTGGTTGAAGGACCGTCCCGGTGAACCATAAAAAGGATACTGGGACTTGGTTATAAAAAATATTTTCCCCACTTCCTATGGTTGCCATCTATGGCCCGTAGAAGCTTCTACGTTCGTAGATGGGACCCGTAGACACAAACTTCAGCACAAAAATTGCATTTTCCTTCTTTTCCCAATCCGAGGTGATACATAATATGTGTATCCATTACTTATATAATAGACAATTTTTGTGTATGGAGTTATTTAACTCATACACAGAAGATTCAAATTGGTGGTTCTCATAATTTATAAATTAGACGTTAACAACAAAGATGAAGTATGACAAACATCTTGATAATTGTAGTGTAAGATCAAATATAATTTGATCTTAATTATGGGAATCGTTAACTTCCAAATTCTTGTGCTAGTACATTTTGTGTGTATTGAACCGACCAATTAGAGATGTTCATTTATGTTCAGAATATTAATAAACAACTTCTGTAGTCCATTACGTGTACTTATACTCTTAGTCTTGATATAATTATTTTGATCTATGTAATTTGATTTATTCTTTTAATCTATTAAATGGTGAGACTCTATTATGAGTCAATATATTACTAATAGATTAAGTAATGACAAATCACATTAGTCAAATAATAATTAATTGATAGAACCATGTCTCAGACTTGAGATAAAATATATCCCCTTAGGAATACTTATAAGTTTTCACGTGAAAACCCTGCAGGTGGATTTTATATCCGTTCTGTGAAACAACTTAATTATAATAATAAAGTATTAAATTAGTCAATAAATTAAATTATTCAAAAATTTAATTTAATTGATCGGTGTCAGTAATTCTAACATGGGGAGTTAATTAAGATGTAATGGTAGATTTCAAAATTAAATCGAGGATTGCAATTACAAATTTTTAGTGGAATGCTTCGTATTTTATTAAAATATGATTAATTTATTATTTTGCAAATCAATATTGAAATTAGAAGCCTTAGGTATTAAATTTATGGGCCCTACTATGCCTAACTAATAGCCAGTTATAAAAAGAAGAAAAGAAGTGTTCCGGAAGAAGAAGTAACCTTTACTGGTCTTCTGAAAAGAATGGATTATTGGGTTACTATAATTTATTTAAGTAGCGAAATTTTTTTTTCTGTTCATAAAAGAAATTCATTACTTAATATTTCCTTAAACTTTCCATTATGGAAAAGAATTAAAATGTCATATTTTATTTGCTATTGATTGCCTTTTATGGAAATTAATGGCTCCTAATTGCTGAGACGTTTGAAAAACTTTTTCCTTCCCCTCTTCAATAGAAGAATCGGGATAAAAAGGGCTGGTTGGGGCAAAGAGGACGATAAATCTTTTTTTGAAAATATTTTCCCACACAAACTACTGGTTGAAAAGAATTAGTGAGGAAGTAGTAGAAGGCTAGAGTTCTAGATTCATCAAGCATAACGAGTTGTGCAAAACCTTCAATAGGTTAGTGAATTATGACTTTTAGTTTTTTTGGTTTATATTATCTATTATTATGTAATTCATGATCTTGTATTATGGTTCTGCTGCGTATATGATTTATATACTCGAACAAAATGTGTACTGCCAACATTAGCATTGTCCATATTATTGAACCTCTGAAGTACTTTCTGAATGTTATTCTTTGGTGATAGCCACAACTTCTTTGCCTCTCTATCACAGACAATTTGCATGTCAATAATATGCCTTGTTGGTCCCAGGCCTTTCATAGAAAATGACTTATTCAACTCTTGCTTTAAATTTTTAATCCTGCAAGTATTATGACCAACAACAAACATGTCATCAACATAAAGAAAAACGATATTAAAGTCACCAACAGGGAATTTTTGCACAAAAATGCAATGGTCTGAAGAAGTCTTCTTGAAGCCCTATTGACTCATAAAAGAACAAAACATTCTATACCATTGTTTGGGAGTTTGTTTTAGACCGTAGAGCTCTTTTACAATTTGCAAAAATAATTCTATATTCCCTTGACTTTAAAATCTTCCGGCAGCTCCATATAAATTTATTCATCTAAGTCACCATGGAGAAAAACAGTTTTAACATCCATTTGCTCGTAGTCTATATTCAGACTTACAACCAATCATAGAACCACACGAATGGATGACATCTTCACCGGAAAGGGGTTGATGGTTGTTGACAATAATATGAAGGATATCTCCATTTCGCAAGGATCGACCTTGTAACAACTCAAATTTTAGTAAGAAAAGGAAAAATGTTTCTTGGGTTGCAGGCAAGTTCTACGAGTCCCCATCTATGGACCGTAGAAGCTTCATAGGGCCGTAGATGGTATATGTATGGACACACTGCGAAAAACTAATGAACTAAGTGATGAGTCAATGATTTGGACTCTTTTAGGGCTTTATTTTAATAGATTTAGTGTCCTCAAATGCATATTTTTTCTCAATAACTGATGAAAATCCTTGAGTTTCAGGTATTTGGAGTTAGAGACTAAGCATGGACACTATTAGGCAGAAAGGAACAAGGCAGCTGAAAAGAACGAAGAAAAGACAGCCTGAGGATTGCCTAAACCATTAGGCGAGTCGCCTAATGGCTATTGTCTTGCCTAATGTTCCAGTGTGCCAAGCTCTGAAGGAGAAAATTGAGTCAGCGAGATAAAGGAGAATTCGGTGAGTCGTCGAATGATTCCCTTATGCAGTACTCCAGCGCCCAAAGTTACAGAACTTGAATTTACTGAAAGCCAATGCAGGAAGGTGATGAACCAGACCAAAGGGTGAATCACTGAGTGGATCGGCGATCCCAACTAACTACGCCGAGTGGTCCTTCACAACACACTTTTTAAAAACTATAAATACTTGTTTAAATTATCAGACTTCGTATCAAATTTTGTAGACAACCACAATCAATTTTTGTTTTAGTTTTTAGAACTTGGAGTTTTGGAGACTTTGTTCATTAGCTTTGAAGATTTGAAGGTTTCCATTTCTAAGCAATTGGAAGTGGGTATTGAAGATTCTTCATTCTAGACGTGTGTAAAGACAATATCTATCGTACCTATTTGATGGAAACACTTTTCAGTATCTATTTTTATCTCTCTACTATGTGTACTTAAAACCCCAATTCTTAGGGTGTGAATATGTTAATATGGGTTGAATTTACTGCTGGGTGTTGTTATTTTATAGTTAATTTGTTGTTTAAAGGTAATTTCACTCAGTAGTTGTTTTTGAATTTAATGGGGTTGTAGTTCCAAATACAATTTTATCTTCGTGTTTTTGACTTGCTCGAGAGAGAGGTTTTAAAACCAAAACTACTAAATCGATAGTCTGTGGTTATTGGATTGTCGTGGGTTCAGCTAGAGAGAGTGAATCCTAAACCCTCTCTCACACATTCAACTCGAGAGAGTGAATGGACTAAGGCGAAGGTTGTGCTTCATTGCCGCTTATTGGTGTTCGAGAGAAACTATTTTGATTCGGGGTAAATTGTTCGAGAGAAACTTTACCCCCATTAAAGTCTAGCTTAGTTACCAATTTACAGTGAGTTACAATCAATAGCATTTACCCGGTTTTTTGTTTTAGCCCATATACCTATCACATCCTAAGAATCCCGTCTCCATACTTGTATTTTCGTTTTTAGTTGTCATTTTAGTTGCTTATTGACTACAAAACCCCCTTCGATAATTGACACTTGTGTCACCCTTTAATTTATCATGTTTTTGCTCGTAAATGTCTATAGCTACGATTGACTTGAACACATTTTTACTTTTCTATTGATTCTCAATTACTAACCGCTCCCTTGGGACTCGACCCCAACTCACTAGTTGGGTTATATTACTATTTAACGACCGTGGTCATTTAGTACTGGATGAAGTGCCCGGATACGTCAAGTCAAAATGGTGCCGCTGCCGGGGAGTGGTGTTAGTTGAGAATTTTTAGTTAAGTTAAATTTTGCTCTTGTTAGTTATAGTTCTACTTTTTAAATTTTTAGTTTGTTTTTGCTTGTTTGTGTATTACAACAGGAAAGTTGAGTGTGAATGGTAATTATGGGTATCAAACGGATCACCCTCTTTTGAATTTTTTGAATCTTAGGGACAACCGCCTAACGTTCAAGCAAGTTGGGGGGGGGGTGAAACTATCCATGAGATGTTGCCTAGGTTTATGTCAATACTACAGTAGTTCCCAACTCATGGAATTCCCGATAAATTGTTGCTAGAATGCTTCTATCGGAGTCTTGATACAAACAATAGAAGCATTGCTGATCAACTCTTTGCAGGTTGTTTGACACAACAACCCTACGAAGTGGTAGCCCAACTCCTTGATGGCATGATTAAGAACAACAAGTACACAAAGAAGGAACAAGACTGGGCCGCAATGCTGAGTAAGCTGGATTTCTTGTCCAAGAGATTCAGGGAATTGGAAGCACTGTCCACGAAAAAAGACAAGAACTTTCCCCTTCGCAAGCATAAAAAGGTGAAGAAGAAGGAAGGGAGACAAAATGAGGAAGTCCTCTCACTCATTCTACACAAGATCGAAGAACAAGATATAGTGTTGAATGAGATGAAATAGAATATTGAAATTTTGAATCAGACGACAACCTCTCATTCCATGATTATTCAGCTACAAGATTCCCAGATAAACCATTTGTTGTCGTGTCTCTACTCACAGCATAAAGAGGGGTCACCTAGTGAAACCATGGCCGACACTAAAAATGAGATTTAGGTGTTGACTTGCATCGTACCACGACATTAAATAAGGCGCTTATTGGGAGGCAACCCAAGATTTTTATTGCTTAGTTTTTATTTTAGAATAATGATGTGTTGATTGTACAGGTTAAAGTGTGGGAAATGTTTGAAAAGTGCAGATTGGTGAGCTTAAGTCCAGTCGGTGAAATGCCGAAGAGGTCGGCGACCTCGACCTAGACCGTCGTTAGACTTAAGACAACTTTAAGGTAGAGTCTGTTAAACTTGGCGAGCCCAAGATATTATTGGCGATTCAATGATCAAGTCAACGATCTCGATCTTGTCCGTCGTTTGGTTCCCCACATCAACAGAGGGTCCTGTCAAACTCGGTGAGGTAAGTGACCACTCGGCGTGTCACTGAGTGGTTCAGCGAGCTAGACTAATGTCGCCAAATGGGAGAAATCTGGATGGTTTATTCAAGGGCCAAAAGTTTAAATTTCAAAGTCTTTCATTTTTCCCTCACTTTTCATCTTCCGAAACTCGCACCTATTTAGTACTTTCAATATTTTCGAATTCTATAAGTATTTTAGTTGATCAATTAGTGCTTGGATTTGGATTACATTGCCACCTAGCTTTTTAATCTTATTTTTATTAGCATTTAAGGTTAGTTTTCCAAATTCTGCATTTAATTTTAGTAATTTGTACTCTCATGCAAGCAATATTATGTTGATGATGTGTGATGGGCCTCTCTGACAGGATTAGAATGTTTGATTGCCTGTTTGTAATTCGATAATCCTGCCCGTAATATTTTCAATGTTAATTTCCCATCTTTTTGTGCTCTAAAAGGAAGTAAATTTTGTGGGGGTTTTCTTGCATGTTATCTGGCTTGGTTGGATGAAGTCTGAGTAGCCCATATTTTTTCCAAATGATGTAATTTGCCTAATGATAGAGAAAGTGACTTCGTTTTTAAGGGCAAATATCGTCAATTGACCAAATTTGGCAAAACTGGGAAAAGTTTAGTATCTCGGGGCAATGGGTGCTATGGGTCTAGTTTTAATTTAACTAGTGCATGTTTGGATTTTTTTTCCGGGGGTTGCGGGATTGTATTCGAGAAGTTGCATTGAAAATAGGCACGTTGGGTCGTTTGGCGATCTGGGTCGAGCTCGCCGAACCACTGGGCAGTTCGCCTAATGTCCCCATCTCGCCTTTAAGTTTCATGCCTTTTGTGTTGTTGTGTTCTGTCACTTTCGGTGAGAAGCCTGAGGTCGTTGAAGGCACTCGCCGACTCGCTGAAGGCACTCGGCAACTCGCCGAAAGCCTTCTTGATTGCCCTTTGTCTGCACCCTTGAACCCTTTTTGCACTGTACCTTTCGGAGAGCTAATTTTTGCTCGCCGAAATCTATTGGCGATTCGCCTAAAGACCTTTCCCTTCGCCAACTTGCCTAGAATTTTGAGCCAATCCATTCGGTGAGCCTGACCTAGCTCGCCAAAAACGATTTGGTGACCCTCCGACTAGTTCGACGAATCTTTCTGCAATTGTTTTTCCTATGAATTTGATTAAAGTATATCTAACTTTTCCCAACATTTTGCAGACATGGCTAGGTCTAAAGTTGCAGGAAGAAACATGTCACCCCGAGGGAAAGCAAAGGGGATTGCACTGACTGAGGATGCAGCTGCATCCAAGGGAAAAGCTATGAAAATGTCCACGATTGGTGGGAAAGGCAAAGGTAACGGCAAAACACATGCGTTATCGGAGGCAAGCTCCGATAGTGACGGTATCTATGATACTTACCTCACCACCTCTGAGAGTGAGAGTGAGCATCAGGAACCTCAAACTATGGCGTCTGATGATGATGAGCTTGTAGTAGCGCAAAGGGCAGAGCTACGATCTTAAAAGTTGAATGATCCGTCTAGAATCCGGACTCCTCAGGTTGCCCCTCCTCCTCCAGTTCCTGAACAGGCTTTAGTACTAGCACCTCATGTACAATGTCCTCCTCCAAAGTCGATGAATAGATTAAAGACTGAGGGGCTGAGGACGATCCTTGAGGAGAAGCGCCTGTCCACAAATGGAGTGATCGACAGGTACCCGGAGAAAATGGATTGCCTGAGATACCATAAGTTCTAAATCTTCACCAAACCATGTGGCTCTTATATTCCAAACTGGGTCAGAATATTCTACAGTGCATACAGTGCATTGATACACCAGAGGAAGAAACAAGCAACAACTTTCAAAGCAGTTGACTACGTGGTTGTCAGAGGCAGGAAGGTAAAATGTGATAGTGCTGCTATCAACACAGTCTTGGGCATGTCCACGCGTATTAATGATCACTACCAGCACTTGATCATAACAGACAAGCTGGAAAAGATGAAGAAGTGGTTAGCCCCATTGATTTCAGATGGTACTCCGAAGTGGTTAGCTGAAGGGACTCAGATTGAAAAGAGAGATCTGAATGTAGATGCAAGATTCTAGTTCGGCTTTATCAGCAGCACAAATATGCTATCCCAAAATCAGTCGATCGTTCATCTTGCGAAGGCAGCCTGTCTGGGTTGCATCATAGAGGAAATTAGGATAAATCTGGGGATCACCATAGCATAGGAAATTCTCATGCACGCAGAGCAGCGCCATATCTCACTTCCCTTCCCGATATTAATCACCGAGCTGTGCAAATGGGCTCAGGTACCTAGAGATGCAAAGAAGGATGTGAAAGTGATTCCCACATCCTCCACTGATATTCGGAGGATCGAAGCTGAATATCTTAAGGATCAGGCAGAGAAGATGCAAAAAGCAGCCCCGGTGGACCCTTCCCCGGTTGTAGAAACAGACTCCATACCTGCAGAGCCATCTTTGCCTACTCGGCCCACAGGCCTTCAGGTATCTCTACTGCTACTCTTTCTTATGTTCCTAGTTCTTCTGATGTTGCACTGCCCCCAAGACCTGTTGCTGCTGATGTCTCCCAGACTTCGATCACCCAGGCTTCATTACTCCGGATAGGGCAGCTTGCCCATTCTACTGATCCTCGGGATGCCAGACTAGAGACCTCCATTCCAGGCATGATTCAGAACGCCCTGGCTGATGCTGTGACACGATTGAGCGCTATCATTGTCGCCCTTGAGGCAAGGATAGAGGTGTGTGAGCGTGAACAAGGGGTCACTGAAGAGGTGACGGCTGATGTATAGAATTTTATATTCACATAATCAACGACACAACTTCCAGTATGAGTGTCTACGATTGTGTGATAGTATAGTAACTCAACCAAGGGTTGGGGTCGTGTCCCAAGGGAGCGGTTTTAAGAATTAATAGATAACTAAAATTTAGTTCTACTTAGTCATAGCTAAAGACATAAACAGTTAAAAACATTGTAAATTAAAGGAGCTGACACGAAAGTGTCAAATATCGATGGGGTTTTTGTCACTGGTAAGTAAAACCAACAAAAATAACAAAGAAATCAAGTATGAGGAAGAGTTCTTGGGGTGTGACCGCAATACAAGTTGGGATAAATAGTTGGGTACATGTTTTCGAAAGGAAATTTACAAGATAATAGTGACTAGGCTAAGCTTTAGATGGAAATAAGTTCCCTCTCGGGCAACTTACCCCATTTCAAATGTGTTCCTCTTGGACACCCATTTGCCGCATGAAGACCAGCCTACGCCTTACCCCACTCACTTTCTCGAGCTGAGTGTTAGGATATGGGACTAGGGCTCACCCTCTCGGGTTGAACCTCATGTCGACCCACTCCTTAGGCCATCAGTCTAGTGGTCTTGGTTTCACGACCTCCCTTTCGGGCTAGCCGAAAACACATGGGTGGCTTTGTATTTGCAACTACAAAGCCATTAAATTAAACCACAACCACTAGCAAGCAAGACCCAACAATAATATCAACACATATTTGCTAAATCACACCCCAAGAATGGTGGTTTTTAGCCACACATCAAGAGATAGAAATTTATACCTTCAATGATGTTGAAATCAAATGGGTATAGAGAAATAAGTGTTGATTTGAGCAAATAAGGAAGAATTCAAGAGACCCACTTCCAAATTGAAGGAGGTGAAACCCTTTTCTTCTTCAAGTCTTCAAACCCTTACAAACTTGAGAGAAAAATAAAAATAGTACTAAATCCAAAATCTGATAAAAAAATATGATACTAAAATATGATTCTAAGCTATAACTCTCAACGAGTATTTATAATTTTTAAAAATCTGTGTTGCGGCGGATTACTCGGCGACTTTAGTTGGAATCGCCGATAAATTCGGCAATTTTCCCTTTGGTGTAGATCATCGCCGTCTTGAACCATCCTTCGGCATCGTCATGCTCTAGGTCATTGGGCGACATAGGACTGCTTCGTGGACCTTCTCAGCTATCCGCCGACTGCTCCCTTTTTTCGCTGACTTGATCCTTTCCTTCAGGGCTCAGCACACTGGAACAAAAGGCGAAGTGAGACCCTTCGGCGATTCACCAAGTGAACTCAGCGATCCTCAGGCCTTCATTTTCGTGTTCTTTTCAGCCTTTTCATTCCTTTTTGCGAAGTAGTGTCCATGAAGTCCTTTAAACTTCAAATACCTGAAACTTAAAGATTTTCATCAGATATTGAGATGATATAAGCATTTGAGGACACTATTTCTATTAAAATAAAGCCCTAAATGAGTCCAATTTGTGGACTCATCAACACCGCCAACTTAAACTTTTCCTTGTCCTCAAGCAAACTCAAGTTCAGTCGTTAAAAAAGGATGTCTAAAATAGTGCTACACAAGACTCAATCATGAACATACACAACAAGACTCAGACTACTTATGCAAATATCAATTGTGTACCCAAAGTTTCAAGTTGTGACACACCAATATCAAAGATTCTCATGCTCGCAATACTTGCTACTAATGCAAGTTCAAGCTCAACAGAAATATCTAAATGCCCTCACACAAAGAATGATTCCATATTCACACACATAAGTTAATTAATTTAAGACAGGAAATAAGATGTAACGCTCACACTCAAAAAGAGGAACACAATGCATGTTTTCACCCATAGGTTTGCCCTTATTTTCCAATCGACTTTAGAAATGGGCACCCACGAGCCGTGGGTGGACTCACGCCCCATAGGTGGAGTCCGTGAGTCGAGGTTAGACATCCCCCAAATATCAAAAGTTACAGTACCATTCCACGACCATGCAGTATGGTCCGTAGACCCACTCACGCCCCGTGGGTGGGGTCTCATGAGTGGGAGGCATGAGTTGGCCAAATGAGGGGATGCATATGATACTCTCAAATTACACCTCTTTAAAGAAGCATAAGCGATCGTTATCAAGTAAAGAACCCAACTTGTAGGGGGGGTTTAACCAACAATTATATTCAATTAGTCAAATTACTTCCAAAAACAAAACAAGTAATTAAATGGGGGGTTTTGTGAAACAAATTGTAAGAATTAAATAAGTAATCAGTAATCAAAAGTCAATTTTGGTTGTTATCAAGATGAGAGAAATAACTAGGGTATACGTGTTTCCCACAGGCTCATAACGCAGTAATCTTAGTAATAACAATCCTCTCCTAGTGTATTACATGCAATGTGATAAGTTAGGTATCTCTAAATCATTGGTCCGACATCTAGAGAATTTCACCCCGCACCTTGGTCCGGCTACGTGTGTATAATTTACTAACCCTTACCTTTACCTCATATTAGACATCATAATCGATGTTTGGCTTAGTTATTACTTCGCACCAATCGACACTAGCCTATTAGATAGTATCACACTAAATCTATGTTGATAATTCTTTTCTTGTTG
>JAJOOO010027222.1:0-10822 GCA_029582685.1 Solanum piurae
TAATATATATATATATATATATATATATATATATATATATATATATACATATTATTTATGTAACTATATACTTCGGTATGATATTCGGTATATACCATACCATGCCCACCCTTAACTAGATGTCCTCCAACTTTGGGTGTGGACAAGGAGACACACGTCATACATGACGTTTTAAGTGTCAATTCACATCCTACATGACCTAGTTCCTATGTGTTTTATGCCACATAAGGCACGCGTGCCTATTTGTTCAAATTTATACAAGTTTAAGTATTTACTTGTGCAATTCCAAAGTTAGAGAGCATGGATGTCAGCTAATGTCAAGTTAAAATTTATGTATTAATTATGCATATTATAAAAGTATGACTTAAGTCATCTACGACCCATTAAAGTTGTCCGCATATTCACTTAGACACCCTAACTAAGGCTAGTACCTAATGAGCACCTAAATTGTTCAAAACATGTGCCTATTAAACACAAAATGTTGATATGGCAGAAAAAGTGTTTTTCACTTTCCTTTGGCGCGTGAAAAATATTTGGAATCGTATTTTATTTTAATTTTTTTCGGCATTGTAAATAACTTAAAAGAATTTTTTAAATATTTTGAAAATAATAAATTTTTAATCCAAAAAAGAAACCCCGCCCCCCCTCTTCTTCACCTCAATTAGGTTTTCAAAGTCAACTGCATCTTGTGTCTATTTTTTTTTAAAAAAAATCAACTAATTGGATCTGCAAAAAGAAAGAAGAAATAAGATTTTTGGACACTAGAGTAAAAAATTTAGCCGATGTTCATCCAACTCTATTTCCGGCCACCTCCAAACAAACATCACCATTCAAATTAAAATGTAGACTCATTTAACTTATAAAAAATAATATCAGAGAATTCAATAAAATTAATTTTGGTCCTCTTGATTTCTCTTTTGCAGTCGATTTTGAAATGATTATCCATCAACAAATTCCGCTTCTTCATCACTCTTGATATTATTTTCAATATTATTATATTTACAAAAAAAAGACCGAAAATGTATTTGAAATTAAAAATCATTTTTCTATTGTATCACACACATTTTACAATTTTTGGTGATTATGAAAAAATGTCTAATATGAACAAGTTTTGAATAGATAAAAGTGTTCAATAGGTAATAGTCCTAGTTGAAGTGTCTAAGTGAAATATGCGGACAACTTTAAGGGGCCGTCGATGTCTTAAGCCAAGAATAATTACTTAATTTATTAGGCATAATACATAAATTTGTCTTTTAACTTGACCTCATTTTACATTTATGTCTTCGAACTTTGAGTGTGCACAAGTAGACACTTAAACTTGTATAAAGTTGAACAAGTAGACACATGAGTCCTACGACGTGACATAATACACGTAAGACACATATTGTCATGTAGGATGTCATGTAGGATGTGTGTGTCTATTTGTTCAACTTTATATAAGTTTAAGTATCTACTTGTGCAGACCCAAAATTAAAGGACATAAACATGGGTTGAGTCCAAGTTAAATGACATATTTATGTATTATGTCTAATTTATATTGCAAAAATATAATCCAAAACTTACGGCAAATCTTTAGACTGAAACACAATTTGGTATACAATAATATACAAAAAATTATTTATTTATTTTTACAAAAATATTTTAAAACACGATATACAATATTATACACCAAATATACAAGATTATACAAATTTCAAGAGGTATTTATATACTCTTAATACAATTCGTTGCATTTTGTTTCAATGTGGCATGACTTGACGACCATATGTGTTAGTTGATTTGATTCCAGGCAAAATTTGTTCGGTCAAGTAAGGCATCGGGTGTTAGTCATGCCTCTCCGAATTTGAGGTGTGACAACAAGTTTCCATAGCATGTTTCTTTAAGGAAAAATTATGTGGTTAATCAAATTTATACTACTTAATTACTCATCATAGCTATAGTTTGCTATAATTATCTCTCCCGACTAACATTAACAATTAATTATGTGGGGTGACTTCGAGTTGTATAATTAACCATATTTGTATAATTCGTCACATTTGTATAATTCGCCACATTTGTATAATTCGCAACTAGCAATTGTTCTTTTGAATTATATTTGTATACGATGATTTATATTTGTACATGACGATGATTTTCTTTGGTTTTTCAGTTTGTCCTCATATACATTCAATCTTTTTGTGTATAACCTTTTAAAGTTTGTATAAACGTGTAGTTTTCGGATTTTGTATAATTGATTTATATAATATATTTTTTATAATTGTTTAAAGTTCATATATTTATGTTAGTATCAATTTTTTATTTTAAGTTTTATCATATTTGTATAATTCTAGACTTTATATTACTTAATTATACAAAAATACGCGAATTATACAAACGTAGCCGCGAATTATACAAATGAGATGTGAATTATACAAATAATTGTCCTCTCTCGCTCGCCTCTCTCCTCCCTCTCCTAATCTCGCTCACCTCTCTCCTCCCTCTCCCAATCTCGTTCGCCTCTCTCCTCCCTCTCCCAATCTCGCTCGCCTCTCTCCTCCCTCTCCCAATCTCGCTCGCCATATATACAAATGCATATGTATAATACACAATTATCTAACCGATATACATATACAATTCACCTCTCTCCCACTCTCTGCCCTCTCTCGCTCGCCTCTCTCCTCCCTCTCTCAATCTCGCTCGCCTCTCTCCTCCCTCTTTCAATCTCACTCGCCTCTCTCGTCCCTCTCCCAATCTCGTTTGCCATATATACAAATACATTTGTATAATATACAATTATCTAACCGATATACATATACAAGTCACCTCTCTCCCACTCTCTGCCCTCTCTCGCTCGCCTCTCTCCTCCCTATAACATGTAGCTACGAATTGTATTATCAAACTATAGCTATGAAAAGTAATTAGGCTATTTTTGAGTGGCTACGAAAGTTCATCTAAAATATATTAGTGTAAAAGTATGTATAAATCTCTTATATATACACTATTACATTTTTATACAATATAAATACATTATCTATAATAAGTGTATAATATTATGTATCGTGTGTATAAGTAATATTACAAAAAGAAAAAGATAGATTATATGAGTAAAACTAAGATATAATTACGTTGCTGTAGTATTTTGTATTGAGATATATATTTTTGAGCACCCCTTAATATAATTTTTTT
This sequence comes from Solanum piurae, assembly GCA_029582685.1. NCBI lineage: Eukaryota > Viridiplantae > Streptophyta > Magnoliopsida > Solanales > Solanaceae > Solanum > Solanum piurae. Next base: position 3,166 of record JAJOOO010027222.1, read on the forward strand.
TTAAAAATAATCTATAGTCTAGAATTCTCTTTTAGAGAAAATGATCAAATGCCCCCCCCCCCAAATCTATTACCGGATTTTCAACTACACACTTAAACTTTATGGGAGTCCTATCACCCTCCCAAACTATTTAAAATTGAAATTATCATCTCCCTAAACGCTTATGTGGCAAAGTGAGTGTATTTCACTCTCTCAAGAGAGTGAGCACCAAAATCAAATAGTAAACTTTTATTTTTAATATTTCTTTTCAGAAATACTTGTATTTATAATTATTCTTTCTTCTTTATTTCTTTCTTTCTTCTTCATTACATCATAGATCAAATTCCACCACTCACCATTTCTAAATCGCCATCACCGCTATTTTCTCCATCGTCACAGTCACTACCATCTCCACATAATTGACAATGAAATTTTAGTATTCCTCTTGATTCTTGAATTTGTATTTTTCAATTTGTGCATGAAATTCTAAAATTTTGAAAATCAATTCCTTATTGATATTATTGGAGTTGTTAATCATCACTTTACATGCCAACCCACAAGGTCGATTGGGTTGGAAATTCATATCTTAATTATTTTCGATGCCTCAATTTGGCAATTTTATTTCAAAACTAGAAAGAATTTTGGGTTTTCAATGAAACCGACATGTGATTTTGAGAATGAAATCGGAAAGATCAATGTCGCATTGTATGTATACATAGCCTCAATTTGAGAAATTTAACAGATACATCCATAAAAATTATCTAGTATCAATCAAATAGTGTATGAAACATATATAAATCAAAAAAATTGTTGGTTTTTTCCTCTTCAAAACTGTCATTGCTACCGCCCGTTGACGATAGCAGCTAGCTGAGTTATTTTGTGATGAGATGGTGTGACGCTAATTTTTAAATGAATTCAGATCTAATGATTTCGGAAAATAGTTAGAAATTTCCTTTTGCTAGTATAAGCCGTCAAATTGTTTAGAGTTCCGCCCAAAAATATATGAATTACTTTATGGGCAATTGTAAAGAAAGAAAAGAAGCATTAATAATTGATGTGTTTTGATATGTCAAAAGATTTAGGACTTGGTAATGTTGGTGGTAGGAAGTGGGTGGTGTCATAGGTTGATTGGTGGAGTTTTTTGTTTGCAGTGAAGGAAAAAAATGGTGAAAAGACTTTTGGTGTTGGAAGGGAAGATGAAAATATAGGAGAAAAAGGTAAAAAATAATAGTTTTTTAAGAAATCCACGTGTCAAACGCGTGAGTTTCACCTATCAATATAATTGTGGTTGTTGCTTTTTAAGGGTGTAATAATTTCAGTTTTAAACAGTTTAGGAGGTGATAGGACACCCGTAAAGTTAAAGTGTGTAGTTGGAATCCGATAATAGATTAGGAGGGAGGAGGGGGGGGGGGATTTGACCATTTTCTCTTCTCTTTTATAATAAAGATCTCATATTTGCTTCTTAAATTAGATGATTTTCTTGCTCTGCATTTGTTTATATTGGTATAGCTTTTAAAGCTTCTCTGCGATAGCCTGGACGGAAGTTGTTCTTCCTCAAATATGAGAAGTAGTAGTGCTAAGTGCTGAATCATATGAACGTCTCTAGATAGATCACAATATGCACTTAAAAGAAAGTGTAGAAGTAACATCAATACAAACACACTATGTGCTGGTAGACATCATATGCCGACCAAAATTAGTAACAAGTACTATATAGTTATAGTTATAAAACAAAGAGACATGTTCATTTCAAATATAGTTATAGTTATAAAACAAAGAAACAGGTTCATTTCAAATATTCAAACAATAGATTCACAAGTCTTGAAGTCATCATCAATCACGGTCATATATATATATATATCTTTCTGGTGTTTTTCAAACATCAACCATTAAACAAGCTAAAATCTACACTCTGTAGATACAAATATATGCAATTATGTATTGTTAAACATTTGTATACTTATAGATGTTCTTGTACCAGTGATACTAGAAGTGGGCATTCATTTAGTTTCTTCTGTGCTTAATATATTTGCTTGTGAAAGTTGATTTTTAGGACTTAGTGTTGATGTATTGTGCATTTTAATATTAGAAATTAAAATATTAAGTACATGATAATTAATAGGTATAAAGTGAAAGAAATTTAAGTCTCTTACTTATTCACTATACAAAAGAGAGAAATTTAATATTGAAGGAAGATGTTCTTTTGGTGGAGCCTTGGATTCTTCAATTAATTTGAAGTTGGTTGAGTTATACGACGTTGTTGGACTGTCGTATCCTGAAGGAGACAAGTCAAGAGTTAGAAAGTTGGATCGGTATAGATTATACAATAATGAGTTTGAATCTCCTTAAAGAGAGCGAAATACATATCCACATCTTAGCCTGAATATCTATTTATTCTATTTTGTTTATTTTATTTTCAATTATAATTTGTGATATATTTGTAAGATTAAATGCTTTCAGGATCTTGACCACGATAATCTTACATAAAGATCGTTAGGAGAGAAGCGAAAGCGTTAGTCATAAATTGATTTCTACCTCCTTGCCCTAGCTTTACGTTACCGCTGCCGTCAGCGATGGAAGTATTGTAGAGAATATGTGGTAACCCTAATGGGTGGAGGGAGGACCAATTTATAGAGGGTATGACTTAATTAATCTGGTACGTCCATCAAGTAACCAATGTACGGACGAAATCTATTCCTTATTAAATATTATTTATGGTATTACTTGGATTACAAGTAAACTTGGGTAATAAGTAGGAAATAATTAATAATAATTCTTACATTCTCCCACTTGGCCCAATGACCATATAACATTAATATTTAATAAACATTAGTTGCGCATAGAATAAATTTCTTCTATAATGTTCATCATACATACCACAATATAACAAACAACTAATGCGAGTTATGGCGGTTGTACATAAATTTTAAGCTACATACTTCCTTCCATATACTACTACCTTAGCAACTTATCATACTAGGTTCATAAGCTATAAAACATATAACATTATGGTCCACAATAATGTCTCATAAAGACTTATCTTGTAATATCTCAAAATAATAATGTGTACACCATTATGAGAAACAAGAAATTCATTAATGTATATCAGAAACACATAATTGAGTTCAGAGTGTAAAAACATCATAAATGTATTAATCATAAGTACAACCAAGACCTATTCTTTGAACATGTTCTTTAAATGTCTTTGGTTGTAAGCCCTTTGTTAACGGATCTGCAATCATGAGATCAGTTCTAATATTCTCAAGTAACACTTTTTGTTTCTGAACTTCTTCCTTAACAGTAAAGTACTTTAGTTCCATATGTTTGGCACATTTGGAGTAATTATCGTTCTTGGAGAAGAATACTGCTGCAACATTATCACAATAAATTTTCAACGACTTGGTAATGGCGTCGACAACCCCAAGTCCTGAAATGAAGTTCTGCAGCCATAATGCATGAATTGTGGCTTCATAACATGCCACAAATTTTCTTTGTAGTTTTTTTTAGTGATCAATATATTCCAGGATTACTTTGTTATCTTTCTAGCATTCCGACCAAAAAGCTAATATACGGTCGTGTGCAAGTTTGAACATACATCAAACTTCCAACAATAAAAGATTAAGGGATTGATTTCATTTTCTTTCGTTCTACATCATTCTTTGGGCATTGCATGAGATTAAATTTGTCCTTTTTTTAATAGGAACTATTCCTGCTGAACAATTGTTCTTGTTAAAACTCTTTCGATATAGCCTTTTGAGACAGTATCAATAATTATTGTGATCTATCACGGAATATTTCTATCCCTATCACATAGGATGTCTCACCCATATCTTTCATTTCAAAGTTCATAGAGACAAAGTCTTTCGTCTCACGCAATATGCCTAAATCATTAGCAGCAAGTAAAATGTCATCAACATACAAGACTATAGATATAAACTTACTCCCACTGATCTTTTGGTATATACACCGATCAACGGTAATTTCCTTAAATCTAAAAGTTGTTATGGTATCATTAAACTTTATATACCATTGTCGTGAGGCTTGTTTGAGTCCATATATTGACTTCTTTAGTTTACACACTATTTGATCTTTTCCTTTAATTTTGAAACCCTTTGATTGGTCCATATAAACATCCTCCTCGATGTCTCCATTAAGAAAGACAGTTTTCATATCCATTTGATGTAACTTTAAATTATAATGAGCTACCAAAACCAAAACAATTCTTAATGAGTCTTTCTTTGAGACTGGTGAAAATGTATCTTTATAATCAATGCCTCATTTGTGAGTGTATCCCTTGGCAACAAGTCTGGCTTTATATCGTTCAATATTACCATTTGAATCGCGTTTGGTCTTGAAGACCCATCTACACCTGATTCTTTAGAACTTTTTGGTAATTGAAAGAGATCCCAGACTTTGTTGTATTCCATGGATTTTAACTCTTCATTCATGGCATCAATCCATTTATCATACTCAGTGCTTTCTATGGCATGTGAAAATGAAATCGTATCTTTATTAATTTCAATGTCAAAATATGACTCTTGCAAATAAATCACATAATCATCTGAAATGACCAATTTTCTTAATGGCACTGTTTGTGGTTCATTTGTGTTAGCTACTTGTGAGTTAGTTCCTTCTTGAAGTGTTTCACCCAAATGTTGTTCAACATTGTTAAAGTGTTCTTCAACAAGAGGAACAACATTTGTGATTGGTGCGGAAGTAGGTACATTCATGGGCAATAAAATATTTATCGTTACCTCATTAATTTCCACACTTTGTCGTTCAACACTCCTACCAATTCCACCATTCTCAAGGAATTTTTAAAATGGATCTGGACATTGGTCTGATTCGTTATACTTTCCATAATATTCACCACCTCTATCTGACCTAATAATTTTCACTTTCCTATCTAATTGTCTTTCAATTTCATTAACGTACACTTTGAGAGCGTCCGCTGCTTGAGATTTTTCTTTCAACAAATAGATAAATCCATAACGTGAAAATCATCGATAAAGTTGATAAAATATTTTTATCCACCTAAGGATGGAACATCAAAGGGTCCGCAAATATCATTGTGTATAATTTCAAGAAGCTGAGTTCTCCTTGTGGCACCTTTCTTGGTATGTTTGGTTTGCTTTCCTTTAATACAATCCAAACATATATCAAGATTAGTAAAATTCAAATTCATTAGAATTTCATTCTTTACTAATCTTTTTAATCGTTCTTTAGATACATGACTCAAATGTTTTACCACAAATAAGCAGAACTTTTATTTAGTGAACTACGTTTAATTCCAATATTTTGATGAATAGTAAGCAGGGAATTATTATCGAGTTTCAATCTATATAAACCATCAATAAGAACACCAGAATCATAAAAAATAGTATTCTTATATAAATTGAAACATCCATGTCCAAACTTAAAATCAAATCCATTAACATTAAGTCTTGAAAGAGAAATCAAATTTCTAGAAACTGAAGGAACATAAAGAGTCTGTAATAGATCAAGGTGATGTTTAGTCTCCAAGATCAATCTATAAGTCTCCATGCCTTCAATTTGAGCCTTCATGCGATTTTCCATGAACAAGAAATCCTTATTTGGATTTGTAGTTTGGATCGTAGTGAATCCCTGCAACATAGTGGATACATGAGTAGTTGTACCAGAATCAAGCCACCAAGTATTATTAGGAACTTCTACTAAATTTGATTCGAAACATACAAAAGCACTAAATGTATCTTTTTTTTCAAACCAAGCTTTACATTTCAGGCAATCTTTCTGATAGTGTCCTTCCTTTGTACAGAAACGACACACATCAGCCTTGAGTTCCTTCTGAGCATCCTTTGAAACTTTAGCAAGTGCTTTCTTTTTCTTAAACTTGTTGGCCTTCACTTTAAGTCATTTACCAGCTCTTTGACCCATGAGGTTAATGGAATGACCTCCTTATTTCTTAAGTCTTGACTCCTCTTGAGTAAGCATACTGAACAATTGACTAACATCTCACTTATCCTTAATAGTGTTATAATTAATTTGGAATGGTCCATACTCAAGAGGCAATGAGTTCAGAATAAACTAAGCCAAGAAGGTGTCATCCACTTTCATCCCCAAGGTCCGAAGTCTTGCTGCAATATTGGTCATCTCGATGATATGATTTTGCATACTACGCAACCCATCAAACTTCATGATCGTGAGTTCAATCATTAGTGTACCAGCGAGAGACTTATCAGTAGAACAAAAATGTTCTTTCACAAACTTCAGGTATTCCCTGGCACTTTCTGTTTGTGGAATAATACTCTTAATGTTGTTAGCAACAATCATTCGCATGAACATAAGACTCAATCTGTTAGAGCGCTCCCATGATTTATGAAAAGACTTCTCATCCTCACTGCTCTTATCAGTAATAGCAGTAGGTTTGTCATTCAGCATAGCCAAGTCAAGATCCATCACACCTAAGTGGAACTGGACTTGTTCATGCCATTCAGAGAAGTTCAATCCATTGAACACAGTAACAGACGAAGCATGTGAATGAAGAGGAATTACTGCAAAATAGATATACATGCTCACAAATCAGAAAATAATGTGAGTTCAGTAAAATGATAAAAATATATCGTAATTCTCCTTTGGGTAGATATTACGACACATTATCATAATTTAAATGCCATTTTTATCTTTAATAGGTAATTGAATAATTTTTATCAAATATATACGCCATCTTTGGATATACAATATATGTTTGACTAAAATATTAATTTACCTCATATTTTTCACTATTCGTAGAATGATAGATTCACCTTTGGGTAAATTCTTAGGTTCTAACAATAGTGAAAGTCAATTTATCTATTTATTTTTTAATATAGGCATTTAATTAACCTTCATAGATAAATGACAATTTTATGAGTGCATATTTTTCTTAACCATACTAGTTTGACCACTTTGGTGACTAACAAACTATATAAATACAAATGCACACATAATATCATAAAATTTTGTGCATGTCAATAATTTTATACAATTTAGTTCGGCCACTTTGGTGACTAACAAACTATAGAAACATAATACATGCATCAAGTGATCATAAATATGATATGTGTAGACGTTAATTTCTCTAGTTTGACCACTTTGGTGACTAACAAACTATATAAATACAAAACACACATAATATCATAAAATTTTGTGCATGTGAATAATTTTATACATTTTAGTTTGACCACTTTGATGACTAACAAACTATAGAAACATAATACATGCATCAAGTGATCATAAATATGATATGTGTAGACGTTAATTTCTCTAGTTTGACCACTTTGGTGACTAACAAACTATATAAATACAAAACACACATAATATCATAAAATTTTGTGCATGTGAATAATTTTATACATTTTAGTTTGACCACTTTGATGACTAACAAACTATAGAAACATAATACATGCATCAAGTGATCATAAATATGATATGTGTAGACGTTAATTTCTCTAGTTTGACCACTTTGGTGACTAACAAACTATATAAATACAAAACACACATAATATCATAAAATTTTGTGCATGTGAATAATTTTATACATTTTAGTTTGACCACTTTGATGACTAACAAACTATAGAAACATAATACATGCATCAAGTGATCATAAATATGATATGTGTAGACGTTAATTTCTCTAGTTTGACCACTTTGGTGACTA
>JAJOOO010027224.1:0-12045 GCA_029582685.1 Solanum piurae
GGCAGGAGGTTGGAGGATATAGCAGAAGGTTACTTGGAGAATCTTATTGGAAGAAATCTAGTAATGGTTACTCAGAGGGCCATTTCAGATGGTAAGGCCAAAGCATGTCGCCTTCATGATGTATTACTCGACTTCTGCAAGGAAAGAGCAGCTGAGGAGAATTTTCTACTATGGATAAATAGGTAATATGATAAGTAATGGTACTTTCAATCAATCAAGTATTTCAAGTTATATCTGAAAATTAATGATATGATTTTGCTAATTGATATATTCACAGGGATCAGATTACCAAACCTTCTTCCTGTGTTTACTCTCACAAGCAGCATGCTCACTTGGCCTTCACTAAAATGGATAATCTTATAGAATGGAGTGCATCTGGCTCATTTGTTGGCTCGGTAGTACTTTCCAAGAAATATGAGCCATACTTTCCCGATGACTTATCCTCATTTCATACTTTTGCCATTTCACGCATTTTACCAAATTTCAAGTTTCTAAAAGTGTTAGATTTGGAACACTGGGTTTTTATTGATTTTATTCCAACTGAGCTTGTTTACTTGAAGTATTTTTCTGCTTACATTGAACAGAATTCAATTCCTTCAAGCATATCCAATCTTTGGAACCTTGAAACTCTTATATTAAAACGTCCAATATATATGTTACGTTGCACGCTACTACTACCTAGTACAGTTTGGGATATGGTTAAATTGAGACATCTGTATATTCCTGACTTCAGCACAAGGATTGAAGCAGCATTACTTGAGAACTCTGCAAAACTTTATGATTTGGAAACCCTTTCCACTCTATATTTCTCTCGTGTTGAGGATGCAGAATTGATGCTGAGAAAAACACCTAATCTTAGAAAACTGATATGTGAAGTTGAATGTTTAGAATACCCCCCTCAGTACCATGTGTTGAATTTTCCAATACGGCTTGAAATACTTAAGCTTTATCGATCAAAAACCTTTAAAACCATCCCCTTTTGCATCTCTGCACCAAATCTCAAATACTTGAAACTCTGTGGCTTTTACCTGGATTCTCAGTACTTATCAGAAACTGCTGAACATCTCAAGCACCTTGAGGTACTCATACTGTACAAGGTTGAATTTGGTGATCATAGGGAATGGAAAGTGAGCAATGGCAAGTTCCCTCAACTCAAAATCTTGAAACTAGAATATTTGTCCTTGATGAAATGGATTGTAGCTGATGATGCATTTCCTAACCTTGAACAATTGGTTTTGCGTGGATGTCGAGATCTTATGGAGATCCCTTCTTGTTTTATGGACATCCTTTCTCTCAAGTACATCGAGGTAGAAGACTGCAATGAATTGGTTGTCAAGTCAGCCATGAATATACAAGAAACACAAGTTGAAGATAATCAAAATACTAATTTCAAGCTCGTTCTCATCGAGGTACACTACTGAAAAAAGCTTTATTCTGCATGATTTTGATGAATCAGAAATTGCCTAAATTTTACAAACTGTTTTCTCAGTTATTTTTATCTCGTGGCCTCGTTTTACATTTGGGTTCTTCTCTTAGTTTTCTTTGCAGAAAAAGGCGTTCAAATCAAATTTAACTGATGAGGAAGATATGTCCAATGCAGTAAATAATATTCTTGCAGAAATAAGCAGAAAAAAGATATCATGGTAAGCGGAGTTGTTTTTAAAGAAGATATGGAAGAGATTTCCCACGTCACAAAGAAAGGCATATAAAAGGTTAGTTTTACAAACTGTTTTCTCTGTTATCTTTACCTGGTGGCCTCGTTTTACATTTGGGTTTTTCTCTTGCAGAAAAAGACGTTGAAATTAAATTTATCTCGTGATGAAGCTATAGACAAGGCATATAAAAGGTTAGTTTTTCTTTCAGGTATGGAAGAGATTTCCGGGAAACCATAGTCCGCAATGATCATCAACTGTCTTGATCGTAGCAAATGAGAAAAAGAAGATAGAGGTACGTGGTGACATGCCAGAGACAAGGAAAGCTAGAGACCCGCCGATTGTGTCAAGAATCAGACCCTCCAAATGGTGGTTGTACAAAGCTCCAAATGCATACGGAACAATTAGCCGGTGATGTTGAGCATGGATATGTTTGTACAAGAACTTGTTTTGGTGCATGTACCGATGCATAAAATATTGCCAAGTATCTAACATCAACATGGCAACAAATAATAATTAAGTAGAAAGACTCGTTTTTATTTATTATTATTATTATTATATATATATATATATATATATATATTAGGGAAATAGCTAAAGGGAAATCTTCAAAGGGAAGTAATTCAAGTGTTGACAAAACTAATAATAAATTAATTTTAAATATATATATAAAAAAAAAAAGAGATATGGCTGTCTTTGGGAAATTAATTAAGTCAATCCAAAATCAAATAAATTGTTAATCAACACAATAACAAATGAATTAAGAGGAAAAGGGAAAGAAATATTGATTTTGGGCCCTTGGCCCAAAATTCCAAATCTTGATGCACCTGTCCTAAATTTTTGAATAGGCCTGCTAAAAATTCAAATGAATTCCCAGCCCATTTATTTCTTCTTCAACCTGCACTTAATCATATAGGATTGCTGCACAAAAAGATTTGGGCTTCAGGCCCATTTTTGCTCCCAAACACCTGTATGTACAACAAATGTATATTGTTGTATATGGGTCATATTTTAGCCATTTTCTGTGTATATCGGTCTGTATACCATCCGTATACAACATACTTCAGTCCCTGCACCCTGTATTTTGATTTTTAGACCTGTATTTCGCTACATTTTAGCCTGTATATTATGTATACAGGGATTGTATACCAGTGTATATTAGCCTGTTTTTGGGGCTTCCGGGATATGTTTCAGCTTCCAATTGCCCTGTATTTCAGTATTCTGTTGATAGGGTTGACTCTTTAAGAAAATTGAGCCTCCCTGGCTCAACTTAGAAAATGCAAAGAGAGGAGTGATGGAGTCCAAGATGAACTCGATCCGAATTTCATGTGAGAGAAGAAGGGAAAATAAGATTAGCGCACAACATATACTTATACGAAATACACAAGTAACAATTTAAATGAAGTAATAATAGAAGGAACATCAAGTTTATGGAAAAATAAAAATGCACTGCCAAGCATATTTTAAAAAAAAAAAAAAAAAAAAAAAAAACACATAAAAATGGGAATTGATCTTAATAAGAACAGATACTACAACAAGTTAACGAGCTTGAAATCCAAATCATGCATATGTCAGGCAATAGTTTTTAGATTCGGTTTCAATATCATATTGCCAAAATTTCATCCAAAGCTAAATAAGAATAGCTACGAACAAGCTACATCAGCATTATGAAGAACTTAAGAATAAAAGACTACTCAAAGATCAGATTGCAAGAGATGATACGGTAAACATCAAGGTACACCAAAGTCTTGAATCGATTTTGCAACAAGTATTGACAATCTTCAAGATGGCTCACTGACAACTAAAAAGAAACTTGATAATTCAATAAGTTTGGCTTTATTAAACAACAACCAACAACATAAACCCAAACGCTGCTATTCAACCTTCAGCAAGAATTGAAACACAAAAGAAAAACAAATAAAGTTGAATCAAAAACTCAAAATTGAACTAGGAACCGCAGGCGACATAATGAGATTAACAGAGAAATAAAAGACATTAGCGGATAGGAGTTGACTCGACACCAAATGGAACACCAAGACCAAAAGACCATTTAAATAGACAAACAAGCTTACACTATTGATTTGCAGCCAACAATAAGTCAGAATATTCTCAAAATTCTAACATTCGAATGACTCGCAACATTCGAATGACTTGCAACAATCAAGAAATAAACGGTCCTCAAATCAGCTGATCAGAAATATTACAACATCAAACCATAAACTATGCAACTATTAGCTCACGACGAAAGAAACTAAAATCAGAAACGGAATATTACCTTTTTGGGGGCAGTAAACTGGATGACGAGCTGAAATGAGCGATATCACCACCGGAATACGACTCCGTGAACTCCAACGAGCAGAGGCAAGCCATAACAAGGAACTAATCAAAACCTGGATTCTCCCTCTACCTCGAAGCCTATTTCCTAAGTATATATAGTTGTATATGACTAATAACCTTCTGTATTTTGTTTATATCACTGACCCCTTTTCAACTTTTTTCCAATTTTCCTCCAACCTTTAACAATGAAGAAGAGGGGTATTTATAGGAGAAATTCTAGGGCAAATTTGGGGGGGGAATGGGAGGAAATCGGGTGACTTTGAAATTCAAATTTTGAATTTTTTCTTGAGGATAAGGTGCCAGATATATGACATATATTAGATTAATATTTTTAAGTTATAATAGTAGAATCAAACTTTCAAGTTGTAACATTAAAAATTTCAGGTTCTAACAGATTATTAAAAAAAAAGTTACTTTTAATAATTAAAAACATTTGATTTGAAAAGAATAAAAAGATAAAAAAAAATTAAAATAAAATGTTTCTGAAGGAAAAAATGAAAAAAAAACGGAAATAGGGGTGTCAATTAAATTTGAATTAATTTAAGATAATTATTAATTTGCATGAATTAAGGAATTTCAAACAAATTAAGAATATTCAGTTTCCTTAATTCACTCTAATTTGTTAAAATTAATTCAAAAATCTGATTTTATCCATTTTTCTTCCACATTTCTCTCTCTTTTATTTTCTTCCATAAATTTTGTCACTAGCGACTAATTGAAGTTTTTCTTTTTTGATTGAAAAATCCTGATTTTTTTTGTGATGGACAATTACCTATCAATATTAATTAAACATGGCGGAAGATGGGATCCTTCAGGTTAGTATTTTAATTGTTTACTATTTGTATTTGGATTTTAGTGAAATGAAAAAAAAATGAAACTGTAAATCACATTTTGTGATTTTGTTTTTGTAAATCGTCACTATATTGAATGTGATATGTTTTTTTGTATAAACAATACGTTTTGTTCATAATACGTATTAGTTGTTTTGAAACTGTAATATTAGTGATTTTCTTGGTAAGTTTCTGTTTTTTGGTAGGTGTTTAATGTCACCATATTTTTTGTTTTTAGGTTATTTTTTATACTAGCAAAACAATGATTTCGTGAGAAGTTGCCGCAATATATGAGAGATTTAAGTATACATGTATATAAATATTTTTATCGTTGTAGATTGAGTACGTAGATTAAAATTATAATATTGATTACTATTTTTTTTCCTGAAAAAATAAATTAAAATGTATAGTGTTGAATGAATTTGGTATAAAAGTGTATTCACTAATGTGAAAAAAAGTTATTTAGAATTTTGAAGAATTGTATGACAGTTGTTTTAAGTTGGTATGAAAGTGTGTTTACTAATTAGTAAAAAAGTTATTTAGAATTTTGAATAATTGTATGAAAAGTGTTTTAAGTTGGTATGAAATTTGAAATGTTATTGTTTATATAAGTTTTGTCAATTATGTATAAATTTGTGTGCAAGGAATGAACTATTTGGTATGAGAAATGTATAAATTTGGTATAAATGATGATTGTATGTATGAAATTTGTATTAAGTGGATATGAAATCTGAAATTTTATTTTTTAATGAAATCTGTTTGTAGTTTGCTGTCTGAATGATTTTTGTGTGAAAAAATAATGACAAGTGTGTATAATTTTGTTTTTTTTTGTATTATGTAAGACTAATTGTTATTTTTTTTAATGAAACAAGGAAATATGTTGATTTTCATATGAAGGGGATTATATATGAGTATTCTAGTCTTTATAGTGGTCTAGTAAGTGCGATAATATCGCAGCTAATGATAGATGCTAATATTCACAATATAGAGATAAAATATATAGTTAGTGATAGATGCATGTCCCCTGTTAGTATCCACAATGATGTTGGTGTGCGGGTTTTTTTAGATCAAAAGAAAGCTAAAGTAGATTTCTTTACGATTTCATATACTTGAAAATAAAATTTCTTCCAAAATAATATATAAGATAGTGTAAATATTTGTACATGTTTCCAATTTCAGATTCCAAATTTCATATATGTTATTCATTAATTATTCATACAGATTTCATATCCTTGGAAATAAAATTTATTCCAGATTAATATATAAGATAGTGTAAATATTTGTACAGATTTCAGATTTCAGATTCCAGATTTCATATACGTGATTCATTAATTATTCATACAGATTTAATATACTTGGAAATAACATTTATTCCAGATTAATATATAAGATAGTGTAAATATAGTGTAATATATAACAAACTTTATACCAATCTTATTCAAGTTTCATTCCAACACGAACTTCAGTTTATATCACACATATTATACCAACAATAAATCAATTTCATATAATCACACATTGCATATCATTTGTATACCAATATAATAGCACAATTAATACAATATCCAACCATCAAACATTAAATTCAGTGTCATACACATATTAATCAAATTTCACATACATTTCATCCATTAATTGTACAATTTGAATACACATTGATATTTTAAAATAGTGAATCCAAATGGTATGAAGTATGTATATTACTAGTATTCTGAAATTATAATAGCCAAACAATAATTCATATGTAGATGGTATCTGATTGGAAGAAAACATATGATATTATATATCATCAAATACTTAAACACAAAAAAGTTGTCCAAAAGTAAAATAAAATAAAATAACATGTAATTCTAAAAAAGTAGAAGGTGCAATCAACTATTTCAAATTTCTTGTATGTGGTCTTGGTGTAGGATAATTGGTGGTATCCGGAACATGTTCTTTTGCTATGCGAGGTCCACCAAATTTGCTAGCACTGTACCAGTAACTTCACTCTCACTGATCGCGTCATCCTCACTCTTTGTATATACAGTTAATAGACAATCACACTACTGTTAAAACAGAATTCATACCATTTGTATACCACTATTATATCACAAATCATACAATATCCAACAATCAACTGTTTAATCAGAATCATACACATATTAATCAGATTTTATACACGTTTCATCCAAACAACTATTTCGAAAATAATATAAGAATAATGTGATATTTTTAGAGAAAAAAAATAGTAGTTTTAATAATGTGAAAATAAATTGAATATAATACTTACCCTAACAACTTTTTTGTCCTTTTTAAGTGTTGGGACTTCTAATTCCTTTTTTTTTTGGATCTTCTTGTAGATGGTTTTGACGACTGAGCAACTTCAACATTCATTGATTTTTTCTTCTTTTTTTTATTTAGCAACAAAATCAGAATCAGAAGGGGTTTCAACATTTTTTTCCTTCCTCTTCTTCCCCTTTCGATTTATCGGACTCACCCTTTTATTTGAGTCATTTTTTTCTGTTTTTGATCTTTCAATAGAGATAAACCACCCCTAGCCGGAGTTTCAACAATGTTTGGCGGTGGTGTTTGAGTCAAAATGTTGAAAGATGGAGCATGAACTTCATCCGTAGAAGTTCCTTCGACTAATCGAGGGCTCTCTCGAGGAGTTACAACCGTGTTCTTCGACATGATTTTGTTGAAAAAACTAAATTGAATGGAGGATTGTGAAGTTGGTGTAGTTTGGTGGTGAGAAAGATGTGATAGATGAAGGTAAAAGTGGGCTAGTGTGTTAATGGCGTGTAGAATTGGATGGGATTGATGTATGGGTGGTTTGGAGTGGGGTGGGATTGACGTATGGGAGGTGGTAATGGTAAAGAAGGAAATGTGTTGTAGGTGAATCCCTATATCTATATAACTGATAATTTCAGATTTAAAAAAGGAACAGAAATCAATTTAATTATATATTATTAATTAATAATAAAAAACCATAAATAGATTAATCATTTATTAAATAAATGGAAATTGATTTTTAAATAAAATTAACTTTAAATGATATGTCATAACTCGTAAATAAACTGTTATAAGTAAGAATTTTTTAAAAGTATGTTTAAAACCCGTAAAATTGACTCTTAAATGTGTATAGGGCGTGATTTTTCCTTCTTTTTGGTATTTGCTGTTGTATGTATGTTGGTGTATTGTTGATTGAATTGGGTTTCTTCTTGAGTTGGGCTGGGTCGGGGGAATGGGCTGAAGTATTGCTGTAAACTGTTGCATGGGTTGATAAATTGAAATGAGTTGGTTGGAGAAGTGGGCTGCTGGAAATTGCAAAATAAAAGGCCCAAAATTTGGTCCTTTAATTGGTTGAAATAAATTGATTAGGGGTAATAACCCAAATAAATTTCAATTGTAACTGAATCGAATTAAATCGATGAATTTGGTCAAAACTTAAACAAGAAGAATTAATATGAATTAGTTAATGAGCTTCTTAGTCTTAACGAAATAAAATAATTAACTTAATTATAAACTAACCAATTCAAAATTATAACCATAATTTAAACTAAACTAATTTAATAAAATACTTACTAAAATTAAAATCTTTTTGAGATGATTTTTGAACATTTATAAAATATATTATTATATACAAAATTATATAAAATATATATTATTTAAAAATTATAAAAATGATAAAATTAATTTAAAATAACTTGAAAGATATTTTAAACTTTATAAAACTAATTATTTCAAATCGTTTGAAATTTAAGAAGCACGGTGATCAATTTGAATTGTGGAGATCCAAAATTGGGTGTCAACATATATGAGCATGAGTTATATATATATTATTTGGAGTAGTATTGAACATCGATATGGGAATGAGTTCAGACAACTCAAAATCCTCATAAACCATGTATGCCAACATGGGTAAAGGATCATAGATGATTCCTTATTGCTTTTAAGCATAGCTTAGTGGATCCACTTAGTTGAAGATATCCTATATTACGGCAAGGTATAAGACAATTTTAGCAGCGTGGGCGAGACGATGTATCATCACGCTGCTCATAGTGATGGTTGTCGGTTAGAAATCTCCTAAATAAGAGTATAGAGTTTATTAGTGTATTTGTATATACATTGAGATATTATCTACTGTTTTAAAGTTTTATATATATTGCACATTTATTGTTGCTTTCATATTGAGTTGAGTAAAGTATCCTTGAGTTGAGTTGAGTATTCTTGAGTTGAGTTGAGCCAAGGTGAGTATGTTTTCCTGTTTATCAGTTCGAGCTTATGTTTATGTTCCAGTATTTCCTTTACATGCTCATACATTCAATGTACTGATGCCATTTGACCCGCATATTTCCATGATACAGATATAGGTATTCAGGGTCATCAGGCGCTCCGTTGATACCATTTGCATTCGAGCTAGCTTTGGTGAGCCTCATTGCTTTCCAGAGGGCTTCACATTATAGTTTTATTTTGTCAGGATGTCGTGGGTCTTGTCTCGACTTCCATTATAGTATTTTAGATGCTTTATAGACAATAGTAGTTGAGGAGTCTTTTCCCATCTCTTTTGTGATGTTTTAAAGACTTTGAGTTGAACACCTATCTTCATTTGAGTATTTCAGATTATAACGAGTTAAACTATTGTCATTAATGGTATCTTTATGAGTTGAGTTTGCATTTGAGATTTCTATTTCCCTTGAGTAAGTTTTCTGCTGAGTAATGATCCAGGCCAAGGATTCGTTTGTGGACCAGAAATGATTCTCGAGTGCTGACCACGTTCAGGGTGTAGTCTCGAGGCGTGATACAAATGATCTTCTTATCATTGTCGCATAAACCACATCTCAACAAATGAAGACCATGGTGTATAATTATTACTACCTTCCAATTTCATGATAGTAATAATAGGAGAACTAGAAATAGAGGAAAACGTCAATTTGACATCACCTGAAGATGCAATTTTCTCAGAGACATCAATTAGAGATTCACCTTTCTCTGACACTATGGCTTCAACAACTAAATGAAATATATAAAAAAAAAGGTGTTTTTTTTCAGATCTGAACTGAACAAAAGTTTGCCAAAAATATGAATAAACTGCCTATGAAAATGACTTTTTATATAAATTTTTTTGCTGGAAATTTTTTTCGATTGCTGAAAAATTATAAGGGATGTTATGGGTTGGACTAGAATGAATGGTTGACCCTCACAAACTTTAAATGTAAGTTTTAGATGGCTTTGAAAATCTTGTCGGAAGTGGCTTCTAGTAAAAGAAAGGAACTTCTGGAAGATCTGTTAGAACAGGATAAAAAGAAGAAGAAAACAACTTGAATCTCTACAAAAATAGCAAAGGCTCTGATACCATGTTAAAGATGTAAGTGTATTTCACTTCATTCTTCAAAATGATAGATTACACCTAGAATATATACACAAAGCTAGACACAAAAGGTGAAAAGCATATCTAATCAAATCATGCCTTTACCTACAATACCTACAATATTTGACTATTATCCTACACACTTACCTATAATATATGACTATTATCTTACACACAATCTAATAATTGAAATACTCTTGACAATATCTTAACACATGGAATGTTGTAACGAAAGCTATGGTGAACTCAACCATGATGAATTTCCAGAAAATGACAAGGTTATATATAGTCCCAACTTATCAATACAAATGTGCTTTAGTCATTTTGCTTACTGTAATACCAATTCATGACACACACAGAAACATTAACTGTAGGACCAACAAAAGAGCCAGGGAAGGAGGATGGTAGTGAGAAAATAAATGTAGGATCAAGTTGGGGTGGGGGGGGGGGGGTTGGGTTATGACCAAAATAATGTTTGGATGGGTCAATAATCTGCTGATTTATTAGTACAACCCACTGTAATTTGTTCAAATTCAACTCAAAACGCTCATTTATCACCTCTAACTGATGACCACATCTGCAAAGTTAATGGTTTTGTTGATGATTTTCAAAGCAAGGTTGAGGAACTAGGTACTTAAGCTAGGACCTAATGCTTTTATCCATTTTCAACTGTGATTTTTGTTGGATGATAAATGGACAATTTTAAGGCAGTTCTCACACAAGGTAAATATCTATATAATAAGAAAAAAAATCAGTTCTAATTATTTATTGGTCTTAAACTAAAATATGTATTGTTTGTTATGACTGCTTTACTTGTGAATTTTGAACATCATTGATATGCGTTGCTTGATATTTTGGAAACAGTCTCTCTACCTTCACGACAACTACTACTACATTTTTTTGAGCTATATTAACTCATTAAGTGTTTCCTTAACAGGGTATGCAGAGTTTGTAGCTGGAGCAATTTGGAATATCACATGTAATAAAATTCTGTAAACTCCCCAGCAGATGGTGCATTCATTGTAATTTGTAAAATAAACACATTTCAAATCATTCACTCAATCCTTAATGTTTGTGGCTCTCCTGAATTGAATGGTTTCACCCTTTTCTATTTTCTTATGAGTTGTGCTTCTTATGAGTCCACCAAAATGCTGTAATGCCACTCTGTGATACATTGCTGCAACTTTATGTGGACAGTTCCCTTCAGGACATTTTGAAGGTCGAAGAACTGAAGTTTTAAGACATCAAACTTTCTTGCAGGTATTACGTATATGGTATATCATAGATGATTAAGTGTTAAAGAGATTGTAAGGTAACTTTGTTAGAGCAACAACAATATAGTCAGTGTAATCGCAAAGGCTACAAGTGGGTTTGGAATGGTGATGCTGTCAAATTTCTGTTGACTGACTCTCAAATTGTGAGTCTTTCCATTAAATAGAGAGTATAAGATAACATATCCATACAAAATCATCATTCCTATCCCTAAACATCAGCTATTCTATCTCTCTAAATCTTATTTGAATCAGCTATTCTATCACAATATTTATTTTCTTTGATTCTACAACAAATCTATATAATTATACTAATTTAGTAGCAGTATATAATTACATTAATATATACAATCATTCACTATTAATTCATGATTTGTGAGTTGTCCATCATGCTAACAGGTGCATACACATATTTTATTCCTACCTTGTGAAGATAGAGACGTGGTTTCTGAAGTAGAACTTAGAGAGAGTTTGAGTTTATGAGGAGTTTAAATTGAAGAATAACTCTCTCAACAGTTGTATCAGTTTTTTCTCGTTTATCAATAAGAGAAGTCCCCGAATTTTTATTTTTTTTAAAAAGGTCAAAAACATATCTAAATTAT
>JAJOOO010027225.1:0-12603 GCA_029582685.1 Solanum piurae
AATGTTTTCTTGGTAAAGAAAGTTTTAAATTCCTTATGGTTTTAGTGTCTATGCGATGAATGAATGCTAAGAGGCTTGTATTAGACCTCTTCGAGGTCGAGTACGCCGGTTACGACTAGGGGGTGCTCTCGGGTCGTGACACTATAGAAGGTTTGTCGAGGGTTTCTCCTCCATTGCTTCTCCATTGACGGCCTTGACCCAAAAGAAGGCTAAATTTGAATGGTCAGAGTCGTGTGAAATGAATTTTAAACTATTGAAAGATAAGCTTAACTCTGCTCCAGTATTGACCTTACCGAAGGGTACCAAAGGGTTTGTACTATACTGTGATGCTTCAAGAGTAGGGTTGGGTTTTGTCCTTATGCAACATGATAAAGTAATCACCTATGCTTCTAGACAATTAAAGATTCAGGAAAAGAACTATCCAACCCATGATCTAGAGCTTGTAGCAGTAGTGTTTGTTCTAAAGATATGGAGGCACTATCTTTATGGGGTTCATGTCGATGTGTTTACCGACCACAAGAGTCTTCAATATGTTTTTAGCCAAAAAGAGTTGAATCTTCGGCAAAGGAGGTGGTTAGAACTTTTGAAGGACTACGATATGAGCGTCCTATACCAACCCGGAAAGGCTAATGTAGTTGCAGATGCGTTAAGTAGAGTGTCCATGGGTAGTGTTGCTCACATAGAGGATGAGAAGAAGGAGTTAGTTCGGGAAGTACATAGGTTGGCCCGGTTAGGTGTCCAACTAAGGGATTCCTCCAAGGGTGGGTTTATGGTTCATCATTGTTCCGAGTCATCAGTTGTGGTTGAGGTTAAGTCCAAACAACACCTAGATACCACTTTGATGGAGTTGAAAAAGTCGGTTCTTGATAAGTCCGTTGAGGCTTTCTCCTAAGGAGGGAGATGGGGTGCTTAGGTACCAAGGAAGATTGTGAGTGCCAGATGTGGATGACTTATGAGGGAGAATTTTGGAAGAGGCTCATGGTTCCCGATATTCCTTTCATCCGGGAGCCACCAAAATGTATGGTGACCTACGAGATATATAATGGTGGAACGGAATGAAAGGGGATATAGCAAACTTTATGGCCAAATGCCCATATTTCCAACAAGTCAAAGCCGAGCATCAAAGACCGGGAGGTCTATCTCAAGGAATAAGTATTCCCACTTGGAAGTGGGAGGATGTCAATATGGACTTTGTGGTAGGTTAGCCTCGTACTCGAAGGCAACATGATTCTATTTGGGTCATTGTTGATAGGATGACTAAAACAGGCCATTTCCTTCCCGTCAGGGTTTCGTATTTGGTGGAAGACTATGCAAAGTTGTATCTTAAGGAAGTGGTGAGGTTACATGGAGTTCCTTTGTCTATCATTTCGGATAGAGGTACCCAATTTACTTCACACTTTTGGAAAGCATTCCAAAATGGGCTTGGTACTAAAGTGAAGCTTAGTACCACTTTTCACCCTCAAACGGATGGTCAATCGGAAAGGACCATTCAAACCTTGGAGGACATGTTGAGAGCGTGTGTGATTGATTTCAAATGTAATTGGGATGATCACCTCCCCTTGATTAAATTTGCCTACAACAATAGTTACCATTCAAGTATTGCCATGGAACCATTTGAAGCACTTTATTGTAGGAGGTGTAGATCTCCGGTTGGTTGGTTTGAAGTAGGTAAATTTGCTCTTCTTGGTCCCGAGGTGGTTTATGAAGCGATTGAAAGGGTTCGACTTATAAGAGATAGGTTGAAACCGGGTCAAAGTCGGAAAAAGTCTTCTGCTGACAATAGAAAGAGGGATCTTGAAGTTTAGGTTGGTGATTGGGTCTACTTGAAGATCTCACCCATGAAATAGGTAATGAGGTTTGGTAAAAAAGGGGAAGCTTAGTACCCAGTATGTGGGCCCTATGAATTGAAGAGAGTTGGAAATGTTGCCTATGAATTGAATTTTCCCAATGAGTTGGCTCCGGTTCACCTTGTATTTCATGTCTCTATGCTCAAAAAGTGTATAGGTGATATGGTATCCATACTTTCTTTAGAGGGTTTGGGTGTTGATGAGAACCTTTCTTATGAAGAGGTTCCGGTTGAGATCCTAGATCGGCAAGTGATGAGGTTGAGAATAAAGAAGTAGCTTCCGTAAGGTTCTATGGCGGAATAATCTAGCTGAGAGTGCTACAAGGGAGGCCGAGGCCGATATGAAGTCCCGTTATCCTCATCTCTTTCTTGCTACTCCTATTCAAACTTGAGGTAAGTAGTTTCTCTTGAGTTTGTAATGAATTAGGAGTTATGTTTGTTGTGTGATCTTTTGCCCTGCTTTCTTCTTATATGGTGTAGGTCCATGTGAGAAGGCATGAAGTCCTTAATTGAGTCTCTCATGAATTATATGACCATTTTGTTGAATTGCTTTAGTATGATGATTGCATAATTTAACTTATGAGGTAATTGATGAGCATGTTTAGTTGCGTGTAATGAAAAGATATGTTGAATCTGATGTTGTATTGCATTTAGTTATAATGTTGACATGTGTGACCTCAAGAGATAAGTTGATGAACATGTTTCAATATGTTGTGATGAAGTAGCATGATGGTTTAACATTGTTGTATTGAGCTTCCATGATGTGGAGAAGGTGTTTCTCCTATGAAATGTGTATGTGATTGATATGTGTTGTTGATTGAGCCGCTAGTCTTAAATCTTGTTTCCCCTAGGAGTGATTAAAGTGTCATTCGGGGACAAATGTTCCTAAGGGCAGGATATTGTAACACTCCGGAAATCCAACGAGCTAAGCTAGAGCCTAAATGATGACTAATGACTTAATGAGAGTAGAAATGATGTTTCAAGACCTAATTTACTGTAACTAAATTGGTAAGGAAGTGTTAGTGTATGAACGTCAAGAAACGACCATTACGTTTGGAAACTAGTGCATTGAACTAGTGAGGTGCTAAGCCTTGTGAATTGACTTTAGAGTATCGTAGGTGGACTTAAGTTTAAATAAAGGGTTCAAAAAGGTAAGATCTAATGTTTAGGGACCAAATGTCCGGGTATGACCCCCCAAGGATCACCCAAGGGGTCCTTGAGGATGACCCAAACTTGGAACCCAAAAAGAAACAAGAAGCTGTCCAAAACATGTTGGACTCACGAGGGGCAAACCACGGGGCTTAGATCGACTCACACTCCGTGGAAGGGAGTCATGAGTCCACACTTAGAACCCTCCAAGTGGCCTCCAAATTAACCCCCTCAGTCCCTAACCACGAGTATGCAGTACGGTCAGTAGACCGACTCACGCTCCATGGTAGGGTCTCGTGAGTTGAGACTTAGTCTCCTCACCAAGACCCTTGTATGCACCCTCTCATTACCAAACAACGAGTGGCCAGCACGGCCCGTGGTTCAATCCATGCCCCGTGGATGGGGACTCGTGGATGGCACCTGAGCTCACTGCATCCACACGATCTAATTGGGGGTACTTTAGTAATTTACTAATTAATTGCTTAAGGGTTAAAACGGTTATGAATAGTTATATTAGGTACTTTAGGGTATTATTAAGCAATTACAAGTCTTCCATCTTATATTTCCAAATCACAAAATTCGAAACCCACTTCTCTCTAAACTCTCCCTCTAAATGCTCTAGAAGAAGAATATTTCTTTGGAGCTAGGGTTTCAAGGTTTCTTCCCAAATTACTTGGAGTTTCTCCATTGATTCTCAAGGAATCATAGAAGGTATGGCTGCTCTTCACTCTTGGGATCCTTTCCCCAAGAGGCCCTCTCAAAATTGGATTTCAAAGTTCCCCAAAATTCTAGGTTTTCTCTCAATTTCGGGGGTCACTTTACAAATGTGTTTTCATTGAATTATAATGACTAATTATGGTTCTATATGATGATTTGGGGTTGAATTAATGTCATGTTGATTGTTTTTGAACAAATTCCCACAAGACCCATGATTTCCCCTTCTTTCTCACTTTAAACCCTAGTATGACTTTAATGAGGAATGAAGGATGATGATCTAATATATAATTGTGGAATTCATTGTTGTATTATGATGTTGCTATATATAATGAATGATTTCCAATGAATTAGGGTTAAATCTTGATGTGGTCCTTGAATGCTATAAATGAAGATTGTTAAATTGATGAATGCTCATATGTTGAATTGTTGATCCACTTATGGTGGAGGTGCTACTTGATTATGTATTGTAGTGGTTGAGTTTTGTTTCCTCTTCCCTACAACCCCAAATGTTGACAAGTATGCTATGATACAAATATGAATGTTATGCTATGATTATGATAGTGTTGGTACGATGAAGAGAATGTAAATCTCATGAACACTATATGACTTTGTTATGAATGAACATTATTATATGTTGGTGGTTCTATGATGAAAGGTTATTCTCATCTTAGAACTTGTGAGTTATATGATGAATGCTGGGTTGAATCCCTAATGCACTCCTTATTGAATTAATGTGTAAGTAAAGGCCTAATACTACTCTAAAAAGGGAATTGTGCTTATCACTGAGTAAACATGAATATGAGATGGAAGCTTCTACGTTTAGCAAGTTCGGCTTCCCATATGGGTTCCTTTTATGTTTAGCAAGTCTGGGTTCCCTATGTTGTCTCTTGAGATGGAAACCTTTTACGTTTAGCAAGTCCAGGTTTCTAGTAGCAATTTCCTTGTTCCATAACTATGTTTGCCCACATAGGTATTAGCTAGTGGATCCACCTAGATGCTATTATTTTAGTTCAACCTTGGCAAAGTAGGACACTCTCTTTTTGGTGTGGGAGTAGAACACCGGATTACATGAAGCTCACATTGTCTATGCCGGTTATTGCTAATATCCCTCTGTTTTAAGAAGATGATTTAATATGTTAATATGACTTATGTAAATGACCTATGAACTCTAACTAGAACTACTTGAGAGATACTACTTAGTATAGGTGAGGGTATGGGACTTTGCCTATGCATTGCACAAGTGGGTTCTTTGAGGAGTTCTTGTGTGAGTCCTTTATATATGGTAAGGTATTATGTTATGGTTGGTTTCACCTATTATGATGTGGGTTATGTATGTGACTATACTTGTGTCTACTTGATAGCTTTACTTAGTATATATGGGGGTATGGGACTTCATGTGTACATTGCACAAGTAAACTTGAAAGGAGGGTCATGGGTGATGTCTTATGATGGTAAGATATAAATGGAATTCAAATATGTAAGGTATGGGTTATGGATTCTTGTTAAGATCATGAATGTCTCTTTACCTAATAATGTGGATTGGCTAAATGTTCCTTGAATATGCATTATGGCTTTTAACTTGAAATAGCATGTTTTCAACTAAAGGCCCCTTTTACGCATGATTTAAATGGTGTTAATTGCATGGCTTCCATACTTAGTACAATTGATTGTGGTAACCCATATTTCTTCCTTTTTCTACTAAGTGTAGGTTCTGGGAAGTGATTGTGCTACTAAGAGACTCAAGCTTGGACCTAGACTTTCTCCAAGACTTTTGGTATGTCCTCAAGTTCTGAGGACACACATTATGACACGTATGTCCCTTATAATGTAATAGACTATTAGACTCCTTTTGTACTTGTCATTTCGAGGCAATTCTATTGTAAAGGGCTATGGTCCCTATTTGAAATTCTTATGTGTACTTAGATGGTTTCATTGAGATGATGATGTCTAGACATTCAAATTTCTATTTTGTATTATGAGACACTTTCATATTGATGTTTGAAAAGATTTTAAATTTTCGCATTATTCAATGTCTATATGCAATGACGAATATGCTAAGGGCTTGTATAAGACCCCTTCGGGGTCAAGTACGCCGTGTTCCGCCTAGGGGTGCTCTCGGGGCGTGACACTTATGGCCACCACCATTAGGTCTAACTATCCAAGGTTTAGCCTAGAATACTTCACCATTCATTCATTTATGAAAGGCAACCAAAATTAGGCCTACCAATTCAAGATATTAAGACATTAAATCAAGATACATTCATTATACAAGAGTAGGATGCCTAAGTCTACCAATTCAAGATATCATAATCATCTTTACATTCATTTATGCAAGAATAGGATACACAAGGATACCAATTCAAGATATACATTTCATAGAAGAAAACAATTCACATTCCATCATCATCATTCATGAGTGTTAATAGATAATATACTTTCAATCATAACACTATTACAATCTAAACATGATCAACATACTATAATTGAATTCACATACATTTCCTTCACATCATATTCATACCTTAGTCTTCATACCTTGGCTTTCAAGGTCATGGATTACATTCACCCACATAGCTTAGATCAATACAATTAGGCAAGAGTTATAACATAATCTCAACATTCTATATCCATATACACATAAACATTTCACATACTTCATAATCAATCAAATCCCAATCTCAAATCATAACTTAAGAATTTGTGGAAAACATGGGTTCTAGGAAAAAACCATCTTAATTCAACTTTATATACACAATTCATTCACAATTCAATGCATTAATGCCTTTAAAAATTGTTTTGAATAAAACACATGCATATATTTAAAAGTAGGGTTTTGGGGAAACTTTGAAGGTTTGGAATCACTTTTGAAATTGGCTCCTTGAAAGATAATAAGTCAAGGATGAAGACCACCATACCTTTTAGAGCAGAAATCCACGAAATCCTTCAAAAAAACTTGAAATCTTGACCTCTGAAGATTTAAGTCTTCACCTCCAATGGAGGTTTCTAGAGAGAGAACTTTTGGGAGAGATGGGTTTCTAATTTGAGTGAGTTAGAAGAATGACTTTGAAAAGGTGCTTGAATACTTTAAAACCCTTAAAATATCCTAATTAACTAGTAAAAACCGTCCAATAACTCAACGAACCAAATAGGGAATTTACCAAACCACCCTTCAATTGGGCGAGTGTTGGACAACACACAGGTGCAAACCACGAAACCTCCCTCCACGGACTGTGGATGGGTTCACGGACCGTGCTGTTGAGGCGTGGTTCATGGATGCAACTCACCAAATGGGACCTTGACCCACGGAGGCCATCCACGGGGCGTTGATGGACCTACGGGGCATAGGTTCCATCCGTGGTTCACCACATTTTGGACAACTTATGTTTTACTTGGGGTCTTGGGGGTTAGGCTTTAGGGTCTTCCTCAAGGACCCCTAGGGTGGTCCTTGGGGAGTCCTACCTTGACTTTTAACCACTAAACCCCTCAACCTAAGCTCAGGACAAAACTTTACACCCTCAAACTTACAACAACTCCAAGACAAACATTGTTAGGCTCTAGTTTCACTTATTCGTTTTACGGGACGTTACATTATCCCAAACTTAGGAACATTCCTCCTCGAATGACACTTTAAATACATTAAGGGGTAAACGACTCAAGGCTATCAGCTCATCATGCATGCAACATTATAAACCATGCAAAAAACTAGGAGGAAACATCAACTCCACATCAATAAGCTTAATGCAATACAAGAAGGTAGGAACTACTTCTACAAACTCATTATGTAACATAACTTGAACATTACTCATTACATTGGAGGAATTACCTTTTGCAACTCATATCATGCTCAACATAACATCATTTGGCACATTATACAATTGCACTCAAAAGCACATTTAGGTATATTCAACATTTAACCTCCTGAACCATATAAGCAACTCATACTATTTGCACATTAACATGAGGAACATAATTCAAGAAAACTCTTTTTCTCATTCAAACATAAACTCATTAAGAACATGCATAACATAAGGAGACCATGGAAACACAATATCATACATGATTCCCAAAAATATGAAACAAGCCATAAAGGAACTCTTTGTCTTAGGCTTCAATTGGCATATAAATGAAGAGGTAAGGATATCAAAACTCTCAACAACCTTACTATTCAACATACTATCCCCCACATTAGATAAAACCCTCATAGGGCTTATCATGAACACAACATTGGAACCTTAATCAAGACATCCACAACTTACAAGAAACCATCATCATACCAGAGCTTTTAAACTAGATCTCATATGAGTCTACCACACCAGGTAAAAACTCCGGAAACTCACTACACCTCTTAAGGTGAGAACATCAAGCAAGCCTAACTCATGAACATCAAGGACACAAAAAGGCCTTACTATCTAAGCAAATTATCCCCCACTTGGGAGTAATCCTATACAAAGTAGTTTAAACTTCACTTCTTTCATTTCCAAAGTCGGAGCAAAACATCACTAAACCTTCATACTCATCACACCTAGGCATTTCTAAAATACCACATTTCATCAACTCTTTCAACATACCTCAAAACTCATATTGACTAAGTCGGATTCTACCAACAACACACATAACCATAAAGCAACCCATTCATACTAAAGTTACACCACAAACTATCATCTCAACTCTATCAAGTCACATACCCATAGTTGGCATCACAACCAACCTTCCTCCCTCACACCTTCTAACATACTCCTTTCAAGTGGTCATACCCTAACGAACGTTGGATAAGAAGTAAGAGAGAGACATTATAAAGTTAAACTCTATGGCACCTCTGAAAAATGAAGAAGTTAGACTCTCTTAACATCCAATAGCCACATATTCATAACGCGACACGCTTCACATTATGAACAAAACTCTACTAGATGTGTTTTGAGACATCCTAAGACCATTCCAAAATATTGTGCTCTGAAACCATGTTTGTCATGACCTGGGGGTACACCCTGGATGCAACACGATGTACTCGACCTCAAAAGGGTCTCATACAAGACTCATAGCAATTTTGAACATAAGAACATAGGAAAATAAAGAGGAATTAAAACTTTCCTTTAAAATCGAAGACATTTTTTATTAAAAAGCAAGAGGAAGACTTTCTAGACATTGTCTCAAACCATCTAATACTTTGAATACAACATTCAGACTTAGCCCATTCAAAAGCTTTAACATAAACTAAAAAGACATAAAGGGAACATAGTGGGTTTTGTCCTCGAAACTAAGAGGACTCACCAAGTCTTCATATTCATGCACCTTAGAAACCTATTCTACAAGCATAGAACACCAATATCTCCAAACCCTACACTTAAGTAAAAATGGATAAATATGGGTTCGCACAACTAAATACTAAGTATGGAAGCCATGCAAAAAAATGCTTAAAATAGATATTTTTATTTGAAAGTCATGATATATGCCATTTTGATAAAACCTTCATAAAAATAAGAATAAGAGGCATAAGATAAGACATAATAAAGATACACGACATTTGAACCACATTAGAAACATAATCAACATATAAGTCACTTAATCAACATTAGAACTCAATCACCAAATAAACCTTTACCTTCACCTCAAGTAACCCTCAAGCTATACCTTGTGCAATGTATGGATAGCATCCCATACAACCACCCACACTAAAGTACCACCTTAAGTTCACCAAAAGTGAACTTACTATTCAACCTTTCCATCTTCAAACAATACTCATACATAAGAGACATAAGCATTTCATAAGTTATATCATCACCTAAGAACCATCACCTAAATCAACTCTAAGTCATAATTGTGCAATGTGCAAGTAGCATCCCATACTACTACTTACACTAAGTACTCCTTTGAAGTCACTATAGGCAAGGCACATTCATATACAATAACTCATAACAAGGAAGTAACTCATAATACAATCCAAGTATAGCATACATCTTTACAGTTAAGCATATAAGTCAACATTTTTCATTAGCTTCATTTAGAGCACCTTCGTTCATTAGACATTAGATCATCATTCTAATTAACTTTATAATAAGAGGACATTCATACAATAGCCATTAAGACTTATAGAACTCACTATGACCCTCTCAAAGCCTACTCGTGCAATGCATGGATAACATCCCATACTACCACCCACACTTCATAGAACTCCTAAAAAAACCATAATGCACATATCACATGATGGGAATAAGCATTTAACCAACATAGACCATGTGAGCTAGACATGGAATCCGGTGTCATGAAACCCCACACAGTAAATAGGTTGTCTACTTTCCTAAGGAAGACCGGTTCATCTAGCTTAGGTGGATCCACCAGTTAGGACCTATGTGGGCACAGAGTTATGGGATATGAAAGATTTCCATTGAAATCTGGCTTAACATTGGGATAACCTCTATCTTACCATATCCTCTCGGTGCTTAGCCTACATTACCATAGAGTAGTTTTGTTTACATTACATTATTGTAATTGAGAAGGCCACCAACATTAGGCCTACCGACCCAAAGTACATTACCCATGAGAGGGCCTCCACCATTAGCTCTACCCCTTCAAGGTACATTTAAGGATAGCTCATTGACTTTCCAAGAAAGAGCCACCACCATTAGGTCTACCGTTTCTAGGTTCATAATTTCACACGAGAAAGGGCCACCACCATTAGGTCTACCGCTTCAAGGTTATCAATTCAAGCAAGGAAGAGCCACCATCGTTAGGTCTACTAATCCATGGTTTAATCATCACATTAGTTACTAGACTACTCATGAAAAGACACCACCATTAGGTCTACCGATCCAAGGTTTAGTGTAGAATACTTCATCATTCATTCATTTATGAAAGGCTACCAACATTAGGTCTACCAATTCAAGACACTAAGACATTAAGTCAAGATACATTCATTATACAAGAGGAGGATGCCTAAGCCTACCAATTCAAGATATCATAATCACATTTACATTAATTTATAAAAGAATAGAATACACAAGGTTACCAATTCATGATATACAATTAATACAAGAAAACCATTCACATTTCATCATCATCATTCATGATTGTTAATAGAGAATATACTTTCAATGATAACATTATTACAATCTAAGCATGATCAACATACTATCATTGAATTCACATACATATCCTTCACATCATATTCATACCTTTGCCTTCATACCTTGCCTTTCAAGTTCATGGATCACATTCACCCACACACCTTAGATCAATACAATTAGGCAAGAGTAATAAGATAATCTCAACATTCTATATCCATATACACATAAACAATTCACATACTTCATAATCAATCAAATCCCAATCTTAAATCACAACTTAAGAATTTGGGGAAAACATGGGTTCTAGGAAGAAACCATCTAAATTCATTTTTAATTCCACAATGCCTATAGAAATTGTTTTTAATCGAACCCATGAATAGATTGAAAAGTACGGTTTTGGTGAAAGTTTTTAGGTGTAAAATCACTTTTGAAATTGGGTCCTTGAAAGATAATAAGTCAAGGATGAAGACAACCATACCTTTTAGAGAATAAATCCACGAAATGCCCTAGAAAAACTTGAAGTCTTGACCTCCAATGGAGGTTTCTAGAGAGAGAACTTTTGGGAGAGGTGGGTTTCTAATTTGAGTGATTTGGAAGAATCACTTTGAAAAGGTGTTTTAATACTTTTAAAACCCTTATTATAGCTTAATTAACCAATTAAAACCGTCCAATAACTCAACCAACCAAAGGGGTAATTTACCAAACCACCCTTCACTTGGCCGAATTTTGGACAGCTTATAGGGGCAAACAATGAAACCCCCTTCCACGGACCGTGAATGGGGTCACGAACCATGTTGTTGAGGCATGGTTCGTTGCTGCAACTCACCAAATGGGACCGTCATCCACGGTGGCCATCCATGGTGCGTGGATGGACCTACGGGGCGTAGGTCCCATCCGTAGTTCACCACATTTTGGGCAGCTTTGGTTTTCCTTGGGGTCTAGGGGGTTAGGCTTTAGGGTCTTCCTGAAGGACCCTTAGGGTGGTACATGAGGAGTCGTACCTTGATGTTTCACCTTCAAGCCCCTCAACCTAAGCTTGGGACAAAACTTTACACCCTCAAACCTTACAACACCTCCAAGACAAACATCGCTAGGCTATAGTTTCACTTATTCATTTCACGGGGCGTTACTGTAACACCCCGTATCCGAAAATAGAGATTTCAAATTTCTGGTGTTACAGGTGGCACTCACGGACACCATCCATGGACCGTAGATGGACTCACGGTCCGTCCTGCAGGTCCGTGGTTCGTGACAGAAAACTTCCACAGAACTCAGTCAGAAAATTTGGCTAAGTCCCGGCTCACGAACAGACCCACGGTCCGTAGATCAGACCACGGTCCGTGGTCTGTGTCCGTGGATCGAGACTTCCCTTACCCAACCTCTGACACAAACTACGGTCGACCAGCACGGACCGTCAACCGATCCACAGTCTGTAGGTCTGATCGTAGATGAGGATCAACAGCTAGTTAGCTGAAAATTGTTGATGGATCCACTTCAGATGGTCATAACTTTTAGTACAAAATGGATTAGGTGTCCCATGACCTATGGTTAGATAGATAATTGAATTATCTTTCCAACGCCACCGAATTTCCTAAATTCTAACCTCTGAGTAAAAATTAATGTTTGTTTTAGTGAAGCCCTATCGGGCAGACTCGACCTACGGATCCAATCGACGGACCATCGATTGAATGACGGCCTGTTAGTCCAGTCCGTCAGTCACTCCGACAGCAGCTAAGTAAGGGGTCTTTTGGTCTTTTCCTATTTCGTTTAACCCCTAAGATACGTCGTTTAGACCCTAAATCATGAGATTTTAATCAGTTTAAGCCTAGG